>MCJB01048330.1:55409-98756 GCA_002018475.1 Nicotiana obtusifolia | reverse complement strand
GGGGGGGGGGGGGGAGGGGGCACAGCACCTAATAATAATGGCCATGAGTGTGTGTATTCAAAGGAGAAATGGTGACATACCTCACCAAGAAATTTCAGACCCATCTCCTCAGCTGTTTTACGAGCTCCTCCTTGACCAAAGATATAGGATGCCTCATTGCATTTTGGGCACTTAAAGTAGCTCATATTCTCCAAAATTCCCAATATCTGTGGTAAGTAAAACTGTTGAATTATAACTATATCATAGAAGAATTAAACTATAGTATGCATCTGCAAGATATCTCAATGTACAGTATTCTGATACCTCTGTATTGCTATGTCAGGTTGGTAACAATAATGAAGGAAATGGAATTTTCTGAATCCAGATTATCAACATCGTAAATGATTGTGCTCAGTTTTTATTAGATTCCTTTATGTTACCCACCTTTTCCCCCCTTCTATGGAAGGGGAGTCTTGTGTTGGGTTCATGGTATCTGTCTTGACATACAACAAAATTCACTTAAGTGTTTCCTTTTGACCATGCAAAAGGTGGAGCTCCAAACACATGAAAACTGTAAATCTCTGCAGTCTTAACAAAATTCCAGGCTACATATGTGTGTATGCGTGCGAAGAAGGGGGTGGGGGGTATTATTCCATGAAGAAAGAAAATAGTGAAGATTTTGACTTCTGATGATATTGAACGTTCATCTGATCTAGAGGGAGTCATTCATCAACTAGATAAAGGTAACATTTTTTTTAATCTCTATGAATAAATTCGTCATCACCAAGATGAAGAGGAGTGTAAAGCACTAATATTATACACGCCAGTAGATCCTAAATATCATACACAAAGGTAGTGATTTTCCAAATTAAGAAAATAAGTTCCGCATTGAAATGTTCGTTGTTTTTTGCATTATCGGGTTGATGGCTATTCAATCACTAACTCACTATTTATTTTCTGGATATATCTAATAAGGCACGCACAGGTATTAAATTTCATCAGGTGGTTCACATTTATACTGCACAACTTGACCAAAGAGAGTCACAAATCATGCTTCACAGCCCCATCTTTTAATCCTACATTCCTACTCTCTCATTTTATTTTATTTTGTATGTGAAAGTATAGAATGTTAAACTCAGACCTCTAAAAAAGGTAGTACTTCTAGTAAGACATAGGCTCATAAACAACAAGCTCAGTAAAGATCATACCGGAACATTAACTTTGGAGAACATTTTAACCCCTCTGCGAGCATCCAGTAAAGCAACATCTTGAGGAGTCGAAACAATCAACCCTCCTGCCAGCACAGTCAAGTGCTTAGAATAATATCGTGCAGAAAAATAGTATTACATAAATTCTCACCATAAATTAATCCTGGAGAGGCAATGCCTGAGAACAGAAGTAATTCGAGAACACAGTGCTGTTATCCTATAATGACTTGAGAATTTAAGCAAATATTGTCCGGAGAGCACGGGTGTCTAAGAATAGACAACTGAATATTTTAAATTATAGCTTCGTGCTTCTAGTAATATTCTCAAATTGGACGATTATTGATGCTAAATTTCAGACAGAACACGAAACAATATAGAAAGGATGATATATGCTGCTGGAATTTACTCAAACAAGAAAATGGTAAATCTGACCTTCGTTGTATAAATTGTTAAACTCAATCTTATTAGAACCCATATGATAATGCATTATACGAGCCTAAATTTCATTCAATCCGATTGAAAGCCCAACCCGATATGCAAATACTCAATTGCCAGACTCAACATTTGGAATCTAAGTGGTTGTGAAATAGCAGTGGCGTTCTGATTAGACCATCAGTCATTTAACATAATGAATGATATTTACTTGTGTGCCTGAAAATATGGATATTTTCGTTTTTGTTTTCATGAGTACGCAGTAAGTTTATGTTTTGGGCTTTTTGATATGAAATTAAACATGATGCAATAGCTGCATTCATGGCATATTTCCGTAGTCCAAATTCTTTTAAAAGTAAGTACTTCAAAACAATCTTGAGATACCTGACAATTGTAGCCTCTGGGAGATAGATATCTGTGTATCACCCGTACCAGGAGGCATATCTATCACAAGAACATCTAGGATACCCCAATCAACTCCCCTTGTCAACTGTTCAAGGGCTTTCATTACCTGCAAGTTTACATTTGGGTCTAAATGGATTTAGATGATTGAATTCTACCTCCTCAGAATGTCTCATCAAGCATTAAAATCTTAGTTCTCTTTAACCGTAAATGTGCTACATCCTTATATTAGTCATTATTTTGTAGGCAGAAGCATACCATAGGCCCTCTCCACACAATTGCTTCCCTTTCGTCTACAAGAGATCCAATCGATATACACTTAACTCCATAGCTTTCAATTGGAATCATCTTCCTATCTGCCCAAATAAGATGATAAGCAAGCAAGAGTCGAAAGAAGTACAAAAAATATAGCAATAATAACACTATTATCTTAGAGGATTAGGGCATGTTGATACTAAAATAAGCTGAAGAACTGCTCAGCAGTTAAAAAAATTAAGGTACTTAAAGCATCACCGTTGCTCAGTTCCGGCTTTCCGTGGAGTCTCATCATCAAAGGAATTGAAGGCCCATATATATCCGCGTCCAGCAACCCAACTTTAAGTTGACACCTTTTGGCAAGTGAAACAGCCAAATTAACTGCGAACCAAACATCGTCATTGGTGAGCAAACAAATTGCTGGGAAGCAAGTTAAAATCATCACCCAAAGCTAAATATACTAATCCAAATTCATGGTACATTGTATAGCTGGAACTTTATTTAATGCACAAAATCATTACTCCTAGTAAATTGAGTATCAAGAACCATAAGAAAGAAAAGAATGATTCTACTCTTCCAACAACAAAAAAAAAACCCGGTGTAATCCCACGAGTAGGGTCGAAGAGGATAGTGTGCTTACCCTTACCTTGAGAAGTTAAAGAGGGATGATTCTACTCTTCCACCACTAAATATCTCAAGCATCCAGCTCGAATGCAATATGATACACAAAAATCTGGTTTTTTATTTTCAATTAGCTCAATTTGTTAAAGGTGTGTGCAAGCTGCCCGGACACTAATGTTACCAAAAAAAATAAACTTTAGCTCATTACTTCTTTTTCCTCTTCCTTTTCTCTTCTAATTTAATTCAATATTTCAACGTTTTCCTATCCTGAGCTGAATTAGTCATGTTCTCCAGTTCAATTAGCAATTCCTGAACTTTTGGCATCACAATACTAAGTATACTACCAGTTAAAAGGAAAACAAAAGGAAGGCATAATTCAACTAAATTATCAATCAATCAACCACAGCTTAATCCCAATTAAACTATTCTACATTTTAGAAAACCTAACAAAGAGGAGAGAAATAGTAGTACCAGCGGTAGTGGACTTGCCAACTCCACCTTTACCAGAAGCAACTGCTATTATATCTTTAATCCCTTCAATCTTTAGGCTTTTTTGGGTATTGGGATTTCTTGCATTTTGCATAGAAAATTCCCTTACCGCTCCAATCTGCAAAAAATACAAAATTAGACCAAACTATCAATTTCTGGGTTTAAAAAAAATGAGAACTTTGAAAAAGGTACTATTACAGATCATTTACACTGAAATGTTTCAAGAAACGTTTCATTAT
Organism: Nicotiana obtusifolia; assembly: GCA_002018475.1. Lineage (NCBI taxonomy): Eukaryota > Viridiplantae > Streptophyta > Magnoliopsida > Solanales > Solanaceae > Nicotiana > Nicotiana obtusifolia. The sequence continues at coordinate 95,131 of MCJB01048330.1, read as the reverse complement.
AACACTTGTGTCGGATATTGAAGAAAAGAAACCCTAGGAAAGAACTTCAAGTTGAGATTTAAAATCTTTGTTTCGTAAAATTTTCTCTCATAGGCGTAGGTTTTGATAGAAAATATATATACCTCAATTTTGGCTCCAATTTTTCGTTTCTCTCTTCTTTATTTGTTTTTGGAAAAGGTATTGCAACTTTTACTTATCCACTGTAAATTTTACTAAAAATGCGTTTTTACTTTTTACTTGTCAATTTTTTACAAATTAAAGAGAGTCGCTCCATAGTCATTATTTTAATATTATGCGTATTCTTTCATTATTATGGTCTTATGTTGAGTATCGTTCTCATTTATTAAAGTTGGAGATAAATTAGTATTTTTATTGGTTAGTTGGTGGTTTAGTTATACTGGAGACTTGTATTGGTTAATTGACAAGTTGTCAATTGTTTGGTTTAATATTAGTATGTTTGGTTGTCGATTTGAGACAGAAAAGATTGGATGGTCCAGAAACAGGGAAAACTCTGTCCGATTTTCTGTAAAATATCCGATGAGGCTTACTTGGGAGCACTTGCTCATAAGCGCCAGTCACAAATCACAATCCTAAATTGGGTCGTGACATACTCATTACTTAAAATTATTTCCGAGGACTTATTAAAATGTTACCATTATTATGAGTAATCTGATAAAATATGTATTTCATTTATCATTTCTTAAGGAGCATGTTAAGTCCAATATGGATAAGTAAAAACGAACGGAGGGAGTAAAACAAATTAACTCAAATGAAGTTATAATTATTAAATTAGTTAGTAATTTATTTTGCGGGTGATAATAGTTGGTTGTAATTATGTATCTTTATTCATGTAAAATAGATGATGTAATAAAATATCCTCTTTTTCTTCGCTCTTGTGGAACCGATACAGAAATAGGTGTGCTTCTTTTAATCCATTTATCCATTGTCAATTATTATTGTAATTATTATCAATTTAATTATTATTATTATTACTGATTTAAAAGTGTGAATACTCTAACTAAACTCGATTTTTGCCCTTCAAATGCATTTTTGACATTAATATTTATACATAGTAACTAAGCATCTAATGGTTGAAGTTGAAAAACATATATTCGATAATAAATACGAAATTAAAAAAATATTTTAATAATTATTTATTAGCTTTGACACCTAGACTAACCTAACCTTCTAATCCATGCAACTTATAGTTTAAATAAGATTTCTAATCTAGTTTCACATTACACAACCAGTGGCGGATCCAGGATTTTAAGGTCGTGGGTGCTCACTCAATGGCCATATTAAAAAAATTGGTTCATGCAAGAATTGATCCCTAACCACTTCATATTTGTGCACTCCATTCTCACCTCTTAACCAAAGCACTCATAAGACTTTTTGTTTAATGGGTACTTGCTAGTTCTTTATACCAGTATTCCCTGTTTTTTCTATATAATTATACAGAATTTGCGTCGGGGTTAATGGGTGCTTCAGCATCCGGCACGATTAACTTAAATCCGCCCCTGTACACAACTGCGATAGTTACTGGTCAATCCCACTCGAATTAAATATACAAAATGCGTTCACATATATTTTGTGAGAGTTCATTGTTCAAACATAAGTTTTCAAAGAATGAAACTACTAATTGATAAATTACTATATGGTGTTGCACAATAATCTATATTATTATAAAAGCACGAATAATTTATATAAATATTAAACGATTAAAATATTTTCGAAATATTGATCGACTTTTATACCCTAAAATATTTGTATAATTTAAAAATCAAATTATAAATTACCTAACGGTGAAATTCTTTTTCGATTTAAACTATGCTGATCCTCCAAAGTTGTTAATATGAGATTGTACAGTTGTCGAGTTTGACAATGTTTAGGAAATAAATACTATGAGTTAGAAGTTAAACATGATAGTAGTTCTAACTCTATGTAACTTTTGATTAAAGAAAATAAAGTGTATTAATACAATCATCGTACACCGTAAGAAGACAGTGAAAAAATTTAATATTTTTGTATCCAGAACATTGCATAGCACAAGAGATTTTTATTTTTATTTTTATTTTTTTAAAATAAGGTTTTTATTCATAATAGTAGCAAGCCGTAAAGGAAAAGTACAAGTAAGGGGGATAAAAGCTCGAGTAGTGTCGCCTATATGCCTTGACTATATAATTACTCCTCTGCGCCTCATATTGCCTCATGTAGAGGAGTCATGGAGTAGCTGCCGGCAATAATGTCTCACGAGGGCATATAATCTAATAGCCGTTCGGGCTAAGCAGACACATACCGAGCTAAACCTTACCTTGCAAATCCTATTGAGGCAAATAAAAAACCTCTCCTATTAGCACGCATGTAAAAAGAAGAAACTTGCAAGCACCAAATATTAGATGATCATCATAGAGTTTATAATACACTCTATGATGAATATTACATATGATTATGCTTATAAATAGATATAGTAAAAAGAAGTACAAGAGAGTTATTAATTTCTTCAACCTTCACACTCTGCAGATTCATATGTACACAATTTTTTTTTCTTTATGCCTTACAATTGGATCATGCATGTTTTTCTTTAATGAACTAAGTTTATGATTCCGCAAAAGTTCTGATGGTTTATTTGGCTGTTGAAGAGTAGTAGTTAAGCTGTTTTTTGAAATAAATTTTAAGTTTAAAGAAAAAATGGATCTATTGTTTGTGAGTCGATATAGATATTTGTTTTCTTATTCTTTTATGAAAGTCGACGTACTTACTTTTATGATTGGTTTACTATACTGAAGAAAACTGTAAGAACACCTAACAATTACTGGTCAATAATTCTTTGCATGGGGTCAATCTATATAGAAATTTGGGGTACGTAGTGCTCTGTAGTCTGTACAATCAATGATCAACTGTATTTTTGATGCGTTTGCGAGCTATATATGTTCTTTGATTAAGAATTTAGATGTAACAAAAAATTCAATAGGACAGATGAAACTCTTAACTTCCTCTCCGTGTCTACTTATTGAAAACCTAAACGGACAAGGTAAGCGTATCAAGAGAAAATGAGCAAAGCAAGGGGAGAGCTTATGCCCGACTAATTGATTTATTTACTAATCTAATTTAGGCCCGCAAGGGTAAGCAGTAGACAAAGACAAAGAAAAAAGGAGATGGAACTCGGCCACCTAGTAAAAAACCGACAGTCGATGAAGAAAAATGCTAGACGATAAAGAATAAAGAAAGAAAGCTACGGGGAAAGATCCGGATAAGCTTCTTCAAAGAAGCAACAAGGGCTCAAATGCAATGTTACTGAAATTATTGATTTGTGATTTGAAAATCTGATTATGAGTATGAAAAAGGGCACAGATCAATAGGAGTTTGCATGTCTGCGACTTTAAGGAACCTTTATGTTAAAATTATTATATGTAACCTTGCCTTTTAATAGATAAATATATTAGATTTATATGTTCATATTCGCAGTCAAACGTCTCATTTCTCGTGTTAATCGTTCTCCATTATCAAAATAACTTTATCTTGAAATATATATTAGACTTCATATACCTTAAGGCTTAACTAAAGTTAATCATAACTTCAAATAAAATAATAGTGTATTCTTTATGTTATTTTACAACTTTAATTACATAACTTTGTGATTCCAGAATATTTAGTTTCAATTTGTCCTCCTATATTTGTTAAAACATTATTCATGACTTGGTTTGTATGATATATTACTTTTTTAAAAATTTATTTTAAGGAACTAATTTCATACTGTGTTCATATTCAACAATATATGCAATTGAAATGTCGTTACTGTCAGTATGTATTTTTCGTGCAATGCACGAACATAGAGACTAGTACGACAAATAAATACATATATTCAAAGCTCATTTTTCATATACAAGTTAAAACCTCTTTTGTAATTATATTCAATCCTACCCTAATTAATAACTTATAAGTTATGTGTCCTGTTATGTTTTGATCATCTAACAAACTTAATGTTAAGAACTAGATGGGAAACCTGCTCCACATCCTAAAAGTGCTCCAGATCAACAAATCTCAAGTCTGGGGCATGTTTCAACATTCAGAGTCAAAGAAACACCAAAGGGAACAGATGGACATCAGTTCCCTTGCTGGCTGTACCAGTCAAACACCACAGCGGTAAAGTCGCTGCAACTGTTTCTCTGCACACACACAACAGTACAAACAATGCAGTAGTTATTTTATGGGGAATGCCTTTGCACCAAACATGCTTACATTGTACCAAACATGCTTACATCATTTAAGTGATGTCACCTATGTAATATTAATATCAAGCAAAGGCAAAAATCACACTTGCACGTTCCAAAATTCATTGAGCTCTCTCTCAAGTGTGTTGCCAACCTGCAAGTGATCATTCAAGGTGTCAAGAACGAAGAGCAACATAACAAAGGGCTAGTTTCCTGCATTGAGTCATTATATGTCCTTAGTTGTGTTGCACCTTTGTCAAAGTGATGTTCTTGTAATTCCTACTTACCTTAGCTAGAAGCATCTTTTGTAAAATCATGAACCTTGTGTTTGTATCTTGGCTAGAGTTAGTCAAGTTGTAAGCTTTTTAATAGAGTGATTACAAATGGGCTTGTAATAGAGTTATTACAAGTTAGTGAGAATTTAAGAGGTTGTAATCTGAAGTTGCTCAATAGTGAAGTTGAAATCTTACGAGTGTAGGTCGTGGTTTTTTATCCTGTGAGCTAGAACTTTTCCACATAAAATTCTATTGTGTTAATTACTTACTATTGTGTGTGTGTGTGTTTCTATGGGAACTAATAGAGAATCTGGTTATAGTTTAGTGGACCCTTAATTTCTATCAATTGGTATCAGAGCGGGTTCTTTCTATCAAGCTAACACCTAGAAAGGATCCTCATGGCTGCCCCACCAAACTTTAAAGAAGGCCAATCGACCTACAAACCACCAAGATTCAATGGCCAATACTACGGATGGTGGAAGACAAAGATGAACGATTTTATCGCGGCTGAAGATTCAGAACTCTGGGGTATTATTTGCGATGGTCCGTTCGTTCCTATGAAGACCATTGGAGAACCAACAATGGAAGTTTCCAAGACTAGGAAGGAGTACAATGATGCTCACCGCAAGGCTATAGAGAAGAATTTTCGAGCAAAAAAGATCCTCGTATGTGATATTGGGCCAGATAAATACAACAAGATTTCTGCCTGTTAATCTGCCAAGGAGATCTGGGAAGCTCTCCAAACAGCAGATGAAGGAACAACTCGAGTCAAGTAGTTAAAGATTGATATGCTAACCACTGAGTATGAACTCTTCAGGATGAAGGACGACGAGTCCATTCAGGACATGCACACTCACTTCACCTGTATCATCAATGAGCTCCATTCTTTGGGTGAAATCATTCCAAGGAACAAACTTGTCAGAAAAATACTCAGTGTATTACCTGGTTCCTGGAAAAGCAAAGTAAATGCTATCACAGAGGCAAAGGATCTAGAAAAGATGACCATTGATAAACTCATTGGTAATCTAAAAACTTATAAAATGAAGAAGAAAAAGGATCATGAGAGAAGAAAGCCCAAAAGGGAGAAGAACCTGGTCCTTCAGGACAGACAACAGTGAATCAAGTGGTGAGGATGCTGATATGGCTTACTTGACAAAAAGATTTCAAAAGATGGTTCGCATAAATGGAGGTATTCCGAAGAAGGGCAGCTCCAGCAAGCCAAGAGGATATGTCTTATGTCATAAGTACGGGAATCCAGGACATTTCATCAAGAATTGCCCCCTTCTCAAGCAAGACCTGTACAAGCATAACGTAGACAAAGCAACCAAGAGGAACCCGGTTCCTGATAAAAGATTTAAGAGAAAATATGCCACTGACAATGTTGTGAAACAAGCTCTTGCTGCATGGGGAGGCTCTTCCAGCGAATCTGGAGAAGATGATGCACAAGGTGACACCTCCATGATGGCAGTTAAAAGTGAAGTAGCTGATTATGATTCTATCTTTGCCCTGATGGCAAAATCTGATGATGATGAAGACAATGATGATGATGAGGTAAACTTTCTAGATGTTCAAAGAAATCTAAAGTCTTATTCTCAGAAAAAGCTTATATCCTTGGCAAACGTTTTAATTAATGCTTATCACAATCTCATAAATGATAAAAATACTTTAACTTTGGAACTAAGAGATGTAGAAAATGAAAGAGATGATCTGTTAATCGTAGTGGCTGACCTAAAAGAGACTGCTGAGGATCTAATAAAAGAAAAGAACTTTCTGATTAATAAGGTTGAAGCCGTAAAAAATCAGAGAGATGACCTGTTGATAGTAGTCCTGGACCTAAAGAAAACAATATAGGAATTAAAAAGAGAAAATAGTTCTGGGACTATCCAAAAGGGAAAGGAAGTTGCAAGTGAGGCACATATTAGGCTTGAAAATGAACTTAAATATGTGAAATCTAGTCTGTGTGCTAAACTTGAAAGAAACAGACAACTTCAAGATGATCTAGGAAGAGTTAAAAGTGACCTAGAAGAATCTCTAAGGTGGACCTGGTACTCTGATACAATTACTGCCATGTATACTAGCAAGGGTGGGAACAAGCAGGGAGTCGGATTTCAAGAGGAAAAGATTCCCTACAATCCACATAGCAAGTATGTTATTGTCCCTGATAACTGGCTTTGCATCCACTGTGGAAAAACTGGTCACTTTAAAGAAAACTGCAAGGCTAGAATACAATCTCAATAGAAAAACAAAGTGTTTGCAGAAAAGGTAACTACTGCTAAGGAACCTGGTCCCTATGGCAAAAAACATGTACTGCCTGCCTGGACAAAAAGAAGTTTAATTCACCCTTTTCCTCATTACGAGGGACCCAAACTTGTTTGGGTTTCTAAGTCTAATCCTTGATTTTCTTGTGCAGGAAGTAGTGAAAGGAAGCAACCAAAAATGGTACATGGATAGTGGTTGTTCTAAACATATGACTGGAAGCATCAATGATTTCCTTTCACTCAAAGCTCTGCAAGGAGGGAGTGTGTCCTTTGGCAATAGCAAAAAGGAATATATTCTGGGAGTAGGAAGAATTGGGAAGTCACTCACTCACTCAATTAAATACGTGTATTATGTGAGCGGCTTAAAGTATAGCCTACTGAGTGTTTTCCTAATCTGCGACAAAGGAAACAAAGTGGAATTTGTGGCAAAAATCTGTACAGTCACAAATCTTGTGACTGGTGAAGTGGTCTTGGTGGCAAAAAGATACAAAAACATCTATGTTGCTGATTTTGAGTCCTTGCAAAATAAAGATCTCACTTGTCTGAGTGTTGTAGATGATGATGCTGAACTATGGCTCAGAAGATTGAGTCATGCAAGTTTTACGTTACTGAACAAATTAATCAGGAAGGACCTGGTTCGTGGCCTGCTAATGTCAAGTTTCAAAGATCATAAGGTGTGTGATGCATGTGTAAAAAAAAAGCAGGCCAGGTCTACTTTCAAGCCCAAAAAGGAAGTCAGCACCTCAAGGCCATTTGATCTTCTCCACATGGATCTATGTGGACCTATGAGGTTCCGAGTAGAGGAGGAAATAAGTACATTTTTGTTATAGTGAATGACTATTCCAAATTCACCTAGACCTTATTCCTCAAAACCAAGGATGAAACTTTTCCAGTGTTTGTTGCCTTCGTGAAGAAGATCCAAATAAAGTCGAGCCACAATGTTGTGTGTATAAGATCTGATCACGGCATAGAGTTCGACAATGCTACATTCGACGAATTCTGTTATGAAAATATAAATCATAATTTTTCAGCTCTAAGAACACCTCAACAAAATGGTGTCATCGAGAGAAAAAATAGGACTCTTGAATACATGGCAAGGACAATGCTGATTGACAGTGGCATTGCTAAAAATTTCTAGGCAGAAGCAGTTAACACTGCATGCTATTTGGTGAATGGATGCATGATCAGGTCCCTCATGAACAAGACCCCGTATGCACTGCTAAATGGGAGGAAACCCAAGCTAACACATTTGAGAACATTTGGCTGCAAATGTTTTGTCCTCAACAATGGCAAGGAAGCACTTGGAAAATTTGATGCCAAAAGTGATGAAGGAATCTTTCTAGGCTATTCATCACAAAGCAAAGCCTGCAAGGTCTACAACAAAAAACTCAATGTGTTGAGTAAAGCATACATGTGATCTTTGATGAATCACACCACCTATGTGGGAAAGATACATATGATAAAATTGATCAAGACGGAGAGTGGTCAATAGTTCCTGGTGAAGCCATTGATATGACAAATGGAAAGGCTAACATAACGAGTCATGTCAAGGTATCAAATGATGATGATGCAGTTGTATCTTTTGCTGATGTAGAGGAACCTGGTTCCTCAATCTCAACAATTGAAGTTGAGAACAGAGTTGTTGATGTTGTGCAAGGAACCCCAGATGCTGATTTGAGAAGCTGGACTCATGTCAACCATAGGTCACATTCAGAAATACCTGGACCTTCTCATAACAAGCTTCAAGTGTCTAGCTGGAAGCACAAAAGTTCACACCCTCTTCAAAATGTGATCATTCCTCTTGACTCAGGGATTCAAACCAGATCAAAGTCAAGAAACTCACTCGCCTTCTCAACTTTTCTCTCTTAAGTTGATCCCAAAAATATCAAGGAAGCATTGAAAGATGCTGACTGGATTACTGCTATGCAAGATGAACTCCATCAATTTGAGAGAAATAACGTATGGCACCTGGTTCCTCGACCTACTGACAGAACTGTTATAGGAACCAGGTGGGTATTTAGAAACAAGCTTGATGAGTTTGGAAACCCAACAAGGAACAAGGCAAGGCTGGAAATTCAAGGTTACAATCAAGAAGAAGGAATTGACTATGATGAAACTTTTGCTCCAGTTGCTCGAATAAAAGCCATCGGAATCCTCATAGTCTTTGCATCTCATATAGAATTTAAACTGTTCCAGATGGATGTCAAAAGTGTATTTCTGAATGGTTTTCTTAAAGAAGAAGTCTTCGTCAAGCAACCACCTGACTTCGAATGTCATGAGAATCCTGAGCATGTCTTTAAACTTGACAAAGCTCTACATCGGCTGAAGCAGGCTCCTCGTGCATGGTATGAAAGGTTGTCTAAATTCCTCCTAGAAAATAGCTTTACAAGAGGAAAAATAGATAGCACCCTATTCCAGAAGAAACGGGGGAGGAACCCGCTCATTGTGCAAGTTTATGTTGATGACATAATCTTTGGTGCAACAAATGATTCTTTGTGTGAGGAGTTTGCAAAACTCATGGGAAGTGAGTTTGAAATGAGCATGATGGGTGAATTGAGTTTCTTCTTGGGTCTACAAGTCAAACAAACTCCTAAGGGTACAACAATAAGTCAGCAGAAGTACATCAAAGAGTTTCTGAAGAGATTTGAAATGGAAAGCTCAAAAATCATTGATACTCCTATTTCCACTGCCACTCATCTAGACATGGATAAACCTGGTTGCCCTGTGAATGAGACCATGTACAGAGGTATCATTGGGTCACTCATGTATCTCACAGCAAGTAGACCAGATATCGTTTTCAGTGTGGGACTTTGTGCCAGGTTTCAATCTAATCAAAGGAATCTCATCTGAAGGCTGCTAAGAGAATCCTGAGGTATCTCAAAGGAACGCAGGACTTGGTCCTCTACTATCCCTCAGGAGACAATTTTGACTTGATTGGGTATGCTGACGCTGATTATGCTGGTTATTTGGTGGATGGGAAAAGCATTTCTGGCATGGCACACTTTCTGCGTTCGTGTCTAATTTCATGGGGTCCAAAAAAACAAAACTCAGTGGCTCTTTCAACAGTAGAAACTGAGTATGTGGCGGCTGCCTCTTGCTGTGCTCATCTGCTGTGGATTAAGCAGTAGCTAGAAGATTTTGGTATGTTTTCTGTTTGTGTACCGTTACTATGTGACAACATCAGTGCTCTCAACATGGTAAAGAACCCAATTCAGCATAAGAAAACCAAGCACATTAATGTGCAACATCATTTTCTCAGAGACAATGTTGAAAAAGGGCTTATCGGCATGAAGTTTTGCAACACAGAATATCAAATTGCAGACATCTTCACCAAAGCACTGGCAGAGAGCATTTTGAAAAAAATCGGTTGGCACTTGGGTTGATAAAATCAAGTTGAGAACCCGGTCTTTCGATGATTAGCTATGAAAGAAATGAACAGGTAAAATAGCTAAAAAGTATTTTCTGGCAAGGTCTAACTCACTTCTATACCGTTACAGGTAGACACGCATGGCGATTACAGAGCAAACTAGGAGCTAATGGTATTGCACTTTAGTAATAGGATGAGGCACACATTAACAAAATCTGTCAGGGAACTTGGTTCCTTTGACATAGGTTAGTAGTTCATTTGTACTCCCATGCATAATTTTTTAACGGCTAAAAAGGTGTCATGTCATTACCATGTCAGCCCCCCCCCCCTTTTTTCCCTTTTTGGAACCCAAGCGTCCTACCCGTTACGAAATGACCCATCTACCCAGAAAATGCATACACGTTCCTAACCGGTCCCTCACCCCCTTTAAATAAACCCGAAAACTGTCACTCTCACAACTGTTCACATCAAAAGCTAAAATTTCCCTTTTCTCTCAACAACCAAACACTCTTCTTTCATAAACCCTCACTACACTCTATAATGTCTAAGAAACTCGAAGCCACAAATGTCCCCAGCATCGTCCCCATCGTGTCTTCATCTCTTGAAGCACTGGTGACAGAGTCTACACACCCTACATCACCCATTCCAAACCCTAAACAAGATTCCCAACCACACACTGCCTCTTCTCCAACCCAATCAAGTTTTGGTTCTCATCGGAGTTGTAAAACTTCGAATCCCAAGAGATTTGTGGCTATGAACTCTCCTTCCACCTCGCTGGAAAATATGGCTGAACAAGGAACAGTAGAGGGAGAAGAAAATCAGGAAGTCTCCAGTCTGCAAGTGGCAGAGAGTTCTGAGGCACAACATGGTGTGGTTTGTACCAGTGATGACTCAGCAATGACAACCCCAGACCTCGATTTGAATGCTGCCGATTCTACAGGTATTATACATCATGTGCCTTCTGATTTTACTTTGGGGTTAAAAGAATAAGAAGCCATAGAGAATATGTTGTCCATCGCTGCTGAGGGATGTGTGATTGGTGGTTATGAAGGTGTGTCTGAAACCAATGGGTATCAGTGGGAATGTGATAGTCTACTGGAAGAGGGAAGGGAATTGGTGCCTGTCGAAAATCTAGCACCCGACAGTACTACTAGGGAACCACATGAGGGACCTGATCCCTCCGCCCAAGAGGAGCCCTCTGCTCCTACTTGGGATGAAACCCCCTGTTCTTCAAAAGAACTCCAAGACAATACTGATCCCACTTCCTCTCCTTATTTATATGCTGAGCCATTGACCATTGTCGCTCCTGAGATAAGATCTTTGTCTGAGGAAGAGAATGAGGGTAGTGAATAAGACTATGACAATATGGCTCTTGCAAGTTTTATTGGTGCTAGGAATAGAAGGGAAACTCCCAAAATGCCCACTCCAAAAAGACCTACTACTAGACTGCAAACAGAAAGAGGGTCACTGCTTCTTTTTTTTTTGCTTATTGCTTGTGACTAATCTTTTTATGATGCCAAAAGGGAAAATATTAATTAAGGAGGAACAAAAGAGGGAACAAGAGGGGGAAGCACAAAAGGAGGAAGCATAGGCTCAGGGAAATTTCAATTACAAGTTTGTCATCATCAAAAAGGGAGAAATTGATAAGTTATGTGTCCTGTTATGTTTTGATGGTTTAACAAATTTAGGGCTAAGAACAAGATGGGGAACCTATTCCACATCCTCAAAGTGCTCCATATCAACAAATCTCAAGTCTGGGCATGTTCCAACATTCAGAGTCAAAGAAATACCAAAGGGAACAGATGGACATCGGTTCCCCTTCTGATTGTACCAGTTAAACCCCATAGCTGTAAAGTCGCTGCAACTGTTTCTCTGCACACACGCAACAATACAAACAATGCAGCAGTCACTTTATGGGGAATGTCTTTGCACCAAACATGCTTATATTGTACCAAACATGCTTATATTGTACCAAACATGCTTACATCATTCAAGTGATGTCACCTATGTAATATTAACGTGAAGCAAAGGCAAAACATCACACTTACACATTTCAGAATTCATTCAATTCTCTCTTAAGTGTGTTGCCAACCTGCAAGTGACATTCAAGGCGTCAACAACAAAGAGCAACATAACAAAGGATCAGTTTCCTGCATTAAGTCAATATATGTCCTTAGTTGTGTTGGACGTTTGTTAAAGTGATTTTCTTGTAATTCCTACTTAGCTTAGCTAGAAGCATTGTGTAGGAAACCTTTGTAAAACCATAAATCTTTGTGCCTTGGCTAGAGTTAGTCGAGTTGTAAGCTTTGTAATAGAGTGATTACAAAAGGGCTTGTAATAGAGTTATTATAAGTTAGTGAAGGATTAAGAGGTTAAGTCCTAGGTTATAGTTTGTAATCTGAAGTTGCTTAGTAGTGAAGTTGAAATCCTATGAGTGTAGGTCGTTATTTTTTATCCCGTGAGCTGGGAGTTTTCCACGTAAAATTCTATTGTGTTAATTACTTACTGTTGTGTGTGTTTCTGTGGGAACTAATAGAAAACCTGATTAGTTTGGTGGACCCTTAGTTTGTATCAATAACCAAAACATGTAATTAAATACACTTAAGTCCGGTAGCAACAGTTATCAGTAGAGCAGCTGAATAGGTCATTACCATCTGATTTTCATGGTGAAAACTCGAGAGGAGTTTTATAGCACGTCACCACAATAGTTTGATCTCTATGACGCCCAGTATCAGCATGGAAGATGACGTGTTAATTATGTAGCAGTACAAGTTATCCCGCAAATACGTAGTTGATCAAGTAGAGAAATCTAACAGCTCAATTATATAAAAATATAACAAGAATATATATTTTTTATATATAGAAGACAACACAAAATGTGGCTACTTCTGGTATTTTGCGTATATATTTTGGTTCAATTTTTTTTTTAAATATTTAAATATTTAAAATTTTAAAATTATATATCTAGTTAAACATCATTACATACGAAAGGGACGGGACGTAAAGAATTTATGGAAACAAAATGTGTGTTTTGTTGAAAAGTAAATTAAATACTTGATTTATATGTGATATTAAAGTATTAGTGTAGTGATTCAATAAGACAAAGATACATGTGCAAGTTGTATGACTAGTTACTATTAACATAATATAATAATCCAAAAAGAAATTGTAAAACTACTAAAAATAAAACGGAGGAAGTCAATTAAAATTGGAAAGTGTCCAAAGAAGAATTAAAAAATAGAAAAAGATAAGTAGAGATTTATTTCTTATTCGTATAAATTTTGGCACACGATCATAATTTGCCTTTAATGTAAAATCTTTCCATTAAAGAACCCAATTCAGCATAAGAGAACCAAGCACATTAATGTGCAACATCATTTTCTCAGAGACAATGTTGAAAAAGGGCTTATCGGCATGAAGTTTACAGCACAAAATATCAAATTGCAGACATCTTCACCAAAGCACTGAGCAGAGAGCATTTTGACAAAAATCGGTTGGCACTTGGGTTGATAAAATCAAGTTGAGAACCTGGTCTCTCGATGATTAGCTATGAAAGTAATGAACAGGTAAAATAGCTAAAAAGTATTTTCTGGCAAGGTCTAACTCACTTTTATACCGTTACAGGTAAACACGCATGGCGATAACAGAGCAAACAAGGAGCTAATGGTATTGCACTTTAGTAAAAGGACGAGGCACACATTTACAAAATCTGTCGGGGAGCTTGGTTCCTTTAACATAGGTTAGTAGTTCCTTTATACTCTCATGCATAATTTTTTAACGGCTAAAAAGGTGTCGCGTCATTACCATGTCAGCACCCCCCCCTTTTTTTTCTCCCTTTTTGGAACCCAAGCGTCCTACCCGTTACTAAATGACCCTTCTACCCAGAAAATGCATACACGTTCCTAACCGGTCCTTCACCCCCCTTAAATAAACTTGAAAACTGTCACTCTCACAACTGTTCACATCAAAAGCTAAAATTTCCCTTTTCTCTCAACAACCAAACACTCTTCTTTCATAAACTCTCACTACACTCTATAATGTCTAAGAAACTCGAAGCCACAAATGTCCCCAGCATCGTCCCCATCGTGTCTTCATCTCTTAAACCACTGGTGATAGAGTCTACACACCCTACATCACCCAGTCCAAACCCTAAACAAGATTCCCAACCACCCACTGCCTCTTCTCCAACCCAATCAAGTTTTGGTTCTCATCGGAGTTGTAAAACTTCGAATCCCAAGAGATTTGTGGCTATGAACTCTCCTTCCACCTTGCTGGAAAATATGGCTGAACAAGGAACAGTAGAGGGAGAAGAAAATCAGGAAGTCTCCAGTCTGCAAGTGGCAGAGAGTTCTGAGGCACAACATGGTGTGGTTTGTACCAGTGATGACTCAGCAATGACAACCCCAGACCTCGATTTGAATGCTGCCGATTCTACGGGTATTATACCTCATGTGCATTCTGATTTTACTTTGGGGTTAAAAGAATAAGAAGCCATAGAGAATATGTTCTCCATCACTGCTGAGGGATGTGTGGTTGGTAGTTATGAAGGTGTGTCTAAAACTAATGGGTCTCAGTGATAATGTGATAGTCTACTGGAAGAGGGAAAGGAACTGGTGCTTGTCGAAAATCTGGCACCCGACAGTACTACTAGGGAACCACATGAGGGACCTGATCCCTCCGCCCAAGAGGAGCCCTCTGCTCCTACTTGGGATGAAACCCCCTGTTCTTCAACAGAACCCCAAGTCAGTACTGATCCCGCTTCCTCTCCTTATTTCTATGTTGAGCCATTGACCATTGTCGCTCTTGAGATAAGATCTTTGTCTGAGGAAGAGAATGAGGGTAGTGAATAAGACTATGACAATGTGGCTCTTGAAAATTTTATTAGTGCTAGGAGTAGAAGGGAAACTCCCAAAATGCCCACTCCTAAAGACCTACTACTAGGCTGCAAACAGAAGGAGGCTCATTGCTTTTTTTTGCTTATTGCTTGTGACTAATTTTTTTATGATGCCAAAAGGGGAAATGTTAATTAAGGGGGAACAAAAGAGGGAACAAGAGGGGAAGCACAAAAAGGGGGAAGCACAAGCTCAGGGGGAATTTCAATTACAAGTTTGTCATCATCAAAAAGGGAGAAATTGATAAGTTATGTGTCCTGTTATATTTTGATGGTCTAACAAATTTAATGCTAAGAACCAGATGGGGAACCTACTCCACATCCTCAAAGTGCTCCAAATCAACATATCTCAAGTCTGGGGTATGTTCCAACATTCAGAGTCAAAGAAACACCAAAGGGAACAGATGGACATTAGTTCCCTTGCTGACTGTACCAGTCAAACCCCACAGCTGTAAAGTCGCTGCAACTATTTCTCTGCACACACGCAACAATACAAACAGTGCAGCAGTCACTTTATGGGGAATGCCTTTGCACCAAACATGCGTACATTGTACCAAATATGCTTACATCATTCAAGTGATGTCACCTATGTAATATTAACATGAAGCAAAGGCAAAACATCACACTTGCACATTTCAGAATTCATTGAGCTCTCTCTCAAGTGTGTTGCCAGCCTGCAAGTGACATTCAAGGTGTCAAGAACAAAGAGCAACATAACAAAGGATCAGTTTCCTGCATTAAGTAAATATATGTCCTTAGTTGTGTTGCACCAGTTATCAGTAGAGCAGCTGAATAGGTCATTACCATCTGATTTTCATGGTGAAAACTCGAGAGGAGTTTTATAGCACGTCACCACAATAGTTTGATCTCTATGACGCCCAGTATCAGCATGGAAGATGACGTGTTAATTATGTAGCAGTACAAGTTATCCTACAAACACGTAGTTGAACAAGTAAAGAAATCCAACGGCTCAATTATATAAAAATATAACAAGAATATATATTTTATATATATAGAAGACAACACAAAATGTGGCTACTTCTGGTATTTTTTGTATATATTTTCGTTCAGTTTTAATTTTTTTATTTTAAAATTTTTAAACTTATATATCTAGTTAAACATCATCACATACGAAAGGGCCGGGACGTAAAGAATTTATGGAAACAAAAAGTGTGTTTTGTTGAAAAGTAAATTAAATACTTGATTTATATGTGATATTAAAGTATTAGTGTAGTGATTCAATAAGACAAAGATACATGTGCAAGTTGTATGACTAGTTACTAGTAACATATATAATAATCCAAAAAGAAATTGTAAAACTACTAAAAATAAAACGGAGGAAGTCAATTAAAATTGGAAAGTGTCCAAAGAAAAATTAAAAAATAGAAAAAGAAAAGTAAAGATGTATTTCTTATTCGTCTAAATTTTGGCACACGATCATAATTTGCCTTTAATGTAAAATCTTTCCATTAATTGCTGCTAATCCTTTTGAAAAATTATTATCTCTAAGCTACATACAGTTTCCCCTCTGTACCTTTCTCAGTTCCTCAATATTCCATTTATCAATCTTATTTTTCCCCTTGTTATTTGATTCAAATCAGTCAATTGTAAGTCTGCTGATTTTCAATGTCTATAGCTTGTAGTTTATGGGTTCTCGAATGATTAGTATTTTTTTTTAATTAAGCGAAGATTTAATTACTGATAAAAATGGTGCTTAATAAGTTGATTGAAGTATTTTTAAAGCGCACGGGATATTTTAGCATAGTGATGAGTTTTTTTTACAGAGATCGATTCAGGACTTGAACAATATGAGTTCTCATCTGATTTGTTGGGTTCGAAATCTGTTATTTATACTTATTTTTGTGAAATTTTAACACATACAGGGTTCCAAATCTTTATAAGTTTAGTCGCCATTTACTCATGTTTCCTCTTTATCATATTATTCATATTATATAATCATGATAAAAGGGTATATAGTTGACAGAAAAGAAAAGAGGAAAAAATAATTTTTTATTTATGGATAAATTAAATAATTAGTAGTAGAATTTATTCTATTTTTATTTCTTACGAAAAATTGTTAATGTGTTGATATAAATATTTGGTTTTATTGATCTTATTTTCCATTTATCAATTGTTTAGATACACCAGTGGTTTCTATGGAGCCCTTTGCAGACGTGGTAAGTGCGAAAACCTTTTGTCTCAATTGGCTTTTATTTCTTGACCATTGGAACTAAAAGACTGTGGGGTCGTTTGGTACGAACACAAATAATGGAGCCATTAGTAATGCAGGGATTGTAGTGTTGGGATTATTTTTTATCAAGTGTTTGGTTCATTGTATTAAAAATAGCTATGCAATGTATAATCTAAGCTTGTGTTTGGTTTAAAACTGTACAAAATTATCTTTACAATTATACCTTTGAATATTCTTCTTTCTGTATATAAAGAAATTTAGGAAAAGGGTTTGAGGTGCGGTTTAGTAATTTTAGGGTCTTATCCAGGTATAATTAATGCAGGGATTAGTAATCCCTTGGTTTCTTTGGTATTAACTAAGCTCTCTTATGAGGTATAAGTAATCCATGTATTAGGTATGCATAAATTGAATTGAGCAACCAAATATTATATTGGACGGATTAAATTTTTATACAAGAATTATATTACTTAGTAAAGCCTACCAAACGATCCCTGTATGCTTTGTAATTTTTGTGTATTTCAATTTCCTTTTCTGTTTTTTGTAGAGTTGCATTTTGAAAGTGGATGTCCATTGCGATGCTTGCAAAATGAACATGGTGCAAGTTTTAAGCTCCGTATGCGGTAACATGCTTATCACTAATCTTAAATTCCCATTTAGTTAATTAGGCTCAAGTAGGGGTGTCAAACGAGTAAGTTTGAGTCGTATTTGAACAAGTTAAAATAAATTGAATCAATAAATGGGCCGATAATCTTTTTAATGTTTACTTAGATCAAAACGAGCACATCAATTTGGGCTAATTAGTTGGTCATAACTCAATTCACACAACTCAAAATTATTTTTCATCTGTTTGTTATTTTTTCATTATCTGTTTACTTACTAAATTTAGATAATACAAGTTTTTCTTTTATTTAATGCAACCCAAATTTGCCCAAACGTTTAATTGACTAACTTGGGTTGTGTGCCACAATGTCCTATCAATGAATATATGTCCAACTTAACTCGCTGAGGCCTGAGTGGTCGAGCCTATTATATTTTCATAGGCTAAATACTGATAACCCTAGCTAAGTTTTGAGAATTAAATTTGATCTTTTATCCTTAGCATATAACATTTCAAAGTTGTCTTCATGTGATCTATAAGTCACAGATTCAAATCGTGAAAGCAGCCTATATTTGCACTAAATTAGACTTTTATATCACTCCCCTAGAGATACGACCCTTCCCTATACCCGTGTGAAGCGAAATGCTTTGCGCCCTATATAATATTTGAGAATTGAATTGTTTTTTTCTTACTAGTGAAGTTTTCTTTGTGTAGGAGTGTATTCATTGACAATAGATGCAAAAGCAGGAGAAGTAAGAGTATGTGGGGAAGTGGATCCAAACATACTCGTGAAAGCACTAACTAGGACAGGAAAACATGCAGAGGTTGTATATGTGAAGCTGAAACATCCTGGTCTTACTCCTAGAAATCATTATTATGCCAATGACAATCGCTATTATCGTCCTCCTTATGCCGGCCATGGCCATAACTATAGTGCATTAGATCACTATGACTTCTACAACACAATGGCAATGAGAAGAACTATGGTGGAGCAACCTTACTACTACGGCGGCGGCCATGCTTCCCCATACCCTCCGCCTAGGTACGGATCATTATCCGAACAACTTCGCCTGATTGATCATGTTATTTTGCAGGATTTTGCGTAAGCAGTATCGCCTTATTATTACATCGATTGGTGTTTGAGTTTGGACTTTAAATGTGTGCCTACACATATAACAACAACAACAACAACAACATACTCAGTATTATCCTACACCATAGGGGTCTGGAAATGGTATTGTGTATGCAGACCTTACCCCTACATTGTGAGGATAGAGAAGTTGTTTCCAGTAGACCTTCGACTCAGAAAAGCGTAAGCATCACACTAAAGAAAATATAAACAAGAAGGGACAATACCAAAAAGTCATATAAAAACAGAAAATATAAGTGAATGTTTTTCTTGCAAAGTGGTGTCAAATGACACTTTCTAGTACAAGGGTGTCTTTGCTACCACACTCAATTGATGCACTACGTGGTAAACCTGTAGGGTTCGTTTAGTACCAGGAATAAAGGATAATTAAACTCCAGATTAAATTTGAATGAATTTATTTCATGTTTGGTATAAATCGTGGTAGAACTAATCTCGGAATTATAGTTTTTTTTATTCCCTATCGGAGGGTGGGATAATCCCGAGATAAATAATCATGAGATAACTTATTTTCCAATCAAACGATCCCTAAGGAGGATATATATTTTTCTACTAAATATTAAACCACACTAATAATAACAAACAATACACTCAATTAGACTCAAATCTTTATAATGATTTTACATGGCTTACTCATTAACTTTCTTAACCAATCCCTATTTCTTGTAGTTTAGTAATTCTTTTTTAAAGTTAATGTTGATTTAAAATGCTTGTGTTGTTTTGCAGGTATCACCCATTTTATTATTAATTGTTATGTGGAATATGCTGGAAAGGGACCATGACTATTGGAACAATATTTTAGCTGTTAAATTCATCAATGTGCTAGCTATCTAGTTTTGAATTGGTGGCTATGGATTTTAGAGTTGTGCAGTTTTATTGTAGTAAATTTTTTTATTCACCTGCAATATTTACCCCAACCAATAAAATGATATATGTCTTGGCATATACTTTTATTCAGATATTATAATTAACTAATACATTTTTTATCTTAATTTATAATTTAACCAGAATAAATTTATATGACTTATGATAAATATTGAATGCAGGTAAATTTTATTATTATTGGGTCATTTGTCTCTTTCCACAAAAAAAATAAATAAAATAAATAATAATAATAATAATAATAACGACGATGACGATGATGATGGTGATGACGATGATGATCTCTCGTGGTACAGATGAAAGGTTTTAAGGTGGTCAAGAGGTCAAGGTCAATTATTGTACTCATTAGAGAAAAAAATTTCAATTGCTTTAGTCAGAAGTTGTTGATTTGACCTACTGTTGATACATGTATTAGGCTGCTAGCTAAACAAAAATTAAGATATTTGGACAACATTTGTAAACATACAAAAATTAAAAAAAGGGTCTCTGAAAAAAATTCAAACGTGTATGGACTGTAGTTTACACATGTTTTTTCTTTAATTCTTGAAATATATTGTCTAACAGATTGTTCACAAATATATTTATATCTATATTATTATAAAATATAAATATAATATTGATTTACAAAAGTAATCTTATAATATTAAGCATAATAACTCATAATAAAAGTACATAACTGTAATTCTAGATGTCCTTTCATTTTGAATTAACGTATTATGCTAATGTAATAATATTTTTTGGCATTTAGATGATTGTTGTATTATTATATATAAAATTACTTTCATTAATTAAATCCTGTTGTTCTTTCATATAAATAAATATTTAAACCATTATAAATTTAATTTGCTGTATTATATAAATAATTAACTAAAAATCTAAGAATTGTGGTGGATAAATAATATATTTTTATTCTTAACCAGATTTTCTGGTGCGAGTCTTAAATTTTTTTTAGTAGATAGTACTTTTTCTTTAATAAACCTTACAACAAATCGAAATTAATGGAGATAAAAAAATAAATACGAACACCGAATGAGAACAAAAAAAAAAACTAACACCGTTTGTGCACCAATTCAAAAAAAAAAATTGTAAGGTAAGGTTTAGTTCGGTATGTATTTACTTAGATCCTTCTTTGGACACACCCGAACGGCTATTAGATTATATGCCCTCGTGAGACATTATTGCCGGCAGCTACTCTATGACTCCTTTACATGAGGTTGCTATAGAAGCAATGTGAGGCGCAGATAAGTAATTATATAGCCAAGGCATATAGGCGGCACTACTCGAGCTTTTGTCTCCCCCTTACTTATACTTTTCCTTTATGGCTCGCTTTTATTATGAATAAAAATCTATAATTTGCCCCAAAAAAAAAAAAGAATGACAAAAATTCATTAGATCTTGAAAATTAAGCATCAGAAATATAATTTCTCCAATATTTTTAAACCATTCAAAAAAGAACCTTTTGTTACTTATTAATTAAAATAAAAAAAAAAAATCCGTTTAGATTAAAGAGAAGGTTCACGTAATCCAGCAAAAAAAAAAATATATATATATATATATATATATACCCTAATTAAAAAGAAACTTTATAATAATACCTGATAGTTCTTGTGATTCAGATCTAAATTCTACAGAAAGCGTCTGATGAAGTCCACATGAAAAACGAGCAAATCTTTCTCCTTTCATATACATGCACCTTTCACCATCTTCATTTCAGCTTCAGGTAACTCTTACTTCCATATCCAACTTTGTTTCTTCAACTTATTTTTCTTTATATTTATTTTGTACAAAAACTTATATAAACCACCTTCAAATATAGGGTTTTTTCTCAGAATTGTAATTCGTGAGGTGAATCTTGCTAGTTGACTACTAAAGTTCCCATTTTTGAAGGATTTTCTGTTTTTCTCTTTGCTAATAAAAGTACCCTTTTGTTCGAGAATTAGTATCTGCTTTTCACTTTGTGGGTCTGATATTCCAATTCTTGAATTTGTGGTATGTTTAGGGTTAAAAATTTGAACTTTTTGAGAATGGAATTTTTGTAGGGTTTGCCAGAGGTATTTCATGATTCTGGGAGTGCTCTGTCATAGTATTCCATCAATATTTGGGTTGGTGTAGGCTTTGGATTTGAATTAAAGAATCAATTTTTAAGGATAATTCTATTGTGTGGAATTGGGGATTTTTGAGTGGTTTAAATATGGGGGAGAAACATTTTATGAAGGAAGAGGAAAGGGTTATTATGGAAGGGGTATTAGGTAGGGAAGCAGTAGAATTTTTCACTTGGTCAGCTTCGAATAACATGCTCACGGAATTTACTTCGTCGAGAGGGGATTTGGGAGTGCAGCAGGCGCTTTGCAAAGTCATCGAGGGGTCTGATTGGACTTATGCAATCTATTGGCAAGTTGCAAAGTCAAAATCGGGAAAATCAGCTTTGATATGGGGTGATGGACATTGCCGAGAAGCAAAGATGGGGCAGAGTGAAGCCGGGAATGATTCCGAGCATCAGAAAGTGATGGATGGAAACAAGAAAAAACTTGTTCTTCAAAAGATTCACACTTGCTTTGGAGGGTCAGATGATGATAATATTGCTGCCAAGTTGGTTTCAGTCTCGGACGTGGAGATGTTGTATCTCACGTCAATGTATTACATCTTCCCTTTTGAGAAGCCTTCTAGTCCTTCTCAATCATTTAATTCTGCTAGATCGATATGGGTTTCTGAAGTAAAAGGTTGCTTAGAACATTTCCAATCAAGATCTTATCTAGCAAAATTAGCTCGATTTGAGACACTAGTATATGTTCCGCTGAAATCAGGGGTCGTGGAGCTAGGTTCTCTAAAGTCAATTGCAGAAGATCAGAATTTGATTCAGATGGTGAAAACATCGGTGGTGGTATCTAATCCTCCACAGCCTA
Source organism: Nicotiana obtusifolia (assembly GCA_002018475.1). Taxonomy (NCBI): domain Eukaryota; kingdom Viridiplantae; phylum Streptophyta; class Magnoliopsida; order Solanales; family Solanaceae; genus Nicotiana; species Nicotiana obtusifolia. The sequence goes on along the minus strand of MCJB01048330.1, from coordinate 72,408 downwards.
AAGCAATTCCAAAGATATTTGGACGGGAACTCAGCCTCGGTGGTTCTAAGTCGGGTCCCATCAGCATAAATTTTTCTCCAAAGGTGGAAGAAGATCTGAGTTTTGCTTCAGATGCTTACGAAGTACAAGCAGCGCTAGGTAGTTCTCAAGTTTATGGAAACTCATCGAATGGGTATCGAAGCGATGAAGGTGAAGGGAAACTTGAATTAGATGAACGGAAACCAAGAAAGAGAGGCAGAAAGCCGGCCAATGGGAGAGAAGAAGCATTGAATCATGTTGAAGCAGAGAGGCAGAGGCGCGAGAAGCTTAACCAGAGGTTTTACGCTTTAAGAGCAGTTGTTCCAAATATCTCAAAGATGGATAAAGCATCGCTGCTTGGAGATGCAATTGCATACATCACAGATCTTCAGGCTAGAATTAGGGTTTTAGATGCTGAGAAGGAGATGGTAAACGACAAGCAAAAGCAGCAGGCTCCCCTGGAAATTGATTTTCATCAAAGACAAGATGATGCAGTTGTAAGAGTAGGCTGCCCTTTGAATGCTCACCCTGTTTCTAGAGTTCTGAAGACATTTCAAGAACATCAAATAGTGGCACAAGAATCCAATGTCTCATTAACAGAAAACAGTGAAATCGTCCACACATTCTCTATACGAGCTCCTGGTGGTGCTGCTGAGAATTTAAAGGAAAAGCTGACAGCTGCTCTATCCAACTGATTTAGGTGTTTAAAAGTTAAGGTTTAATTATAAAGAACTGGTGATTAGTATCAGAGTGGTCAGGTGTTGTCCTTCCCTCGATTCGTCGTGTATGAGCATCAATATCTAGCTTGTAAGTTTGAATTATATTTTGCAGACTATATACTTACTTATGTATGTATAATTTGTTGAGAATCATATCTGCAATGAGAATTTGAGGGAAATAATAACAGCTGCTCGTTCCAACTGATTCAGGTATTTCAAGACGAGGTCACTCATGCTATATATGTTGTTTGTAGTTAATGCAATTTAATTTCTTTTTAACTGGTGATTAGTATCAGAGTATTCAGATTATTATACTTTCATCGACGATTGGTGTATGAGCTTCAATGTGTAGCTTGTCAGATTGTAGGTAATATCTTCTTGCTCCTTCACTAATTGAGGGAGTGAATCTGGAATCAGTCCATTCTAGCCAATTGTGCATTGTAGTTCCTGTATTCATGATTGACGTACATCTTTACTGTGAAGATGCTGCATCAAGTGGTTGTTCCCTTCCTAAAACCAGAAATCATTTTTTCTCACTTAAGTAAACTATAGCTATGCTTGACCAGGTGTTGTAGAATATCAACCATAAGTAATCTTTTCTAGTACACCATTTCCCATGCATTGGAGTATCTAGTGTTCAATCCCTTAAGAGCTGCTATCCTTGTGCTAGTAGTTCAGTATGCCAAAACTAAATTATGCGACTTTCATCAAACTAGTGTTCAGATTGCATTTTAAAGGATGACATCTGAAAATTATGCCACACTTGCATTTACAGAAAAAATTATAGGCATATTATCATGTCAATAAGTTCCAAAGATCATAAAACAAAGACAATTGATCAACATTGTTCTTTTTATCCACTGTACCCATGCTGTGGCCTGTGCCACATTGCCATACATAAATTATGGTTTACGATAACATGTACAACAAAAATGAAACAACAGAAAGATTTGAACCTACACATTCTGTGTGGAAGACTCTCACAGTATATTAGCTTTTGAGTCTTGATTTATTCTTTGTTTAAATGTATGAATTAATTGAATACTATTACACATAAGGAGTTCTTGTTGTCAAATATTCATAGTAACTTTTGATAAGCTTATTTCTGAGACTTAAGCCGCAAAGACATCACAAAGGACATTATTCTGAGGGGATGCGTAAGTAGGAGGAGGAAGAGGAGGCACAAAAGCAACTTTTTTACGGCGAACAAAGTTTCTTGCAGCAACTCTGGTTGCCATATTGACGCTTGCACCTGTTTCTAGATTGGGTGATGGAGTCTTAACTGGGGGACGAGTTTGCAAAGATGGTAATAGAAAATGACTAGTTTCATCAACAGTTATTGTAGCTTCTTTACGACCAACAGAGTACCTTTTAGTGACTCGAGCTACCATATTGACACTAGCATCGGTTTTTGGATTGGTGATGGAGTCTTAACTGATGGACGGGTATGCAAAGATGGTACTAGAAGATGACCAGTTTTATCAAGAGTTCTTGTAGCTTCTTTACGATCAACAAAGTTCCTTTCAGTGACTCTAGCTACTATATTAACACTGGCATCGGTTTTTGGATTGGGTGATGGAGTCTTAACTGGTGGACGGGTACGCAATGATGGTAATAGACGATGTCTAGTTTCATCAAGAGTTGTTGTATTTCAGAGACTCTTGTTGCCATATTAACATTGGCACCAGTTTTTGGATTGGGCGATGGAGTCTTAACCGGGGGACGGGTTTGCAAAGATAGTAATAGAAGATGGCTACTTTCTTCATGAGTTCTTGCAGTTTCTTTATGACCAACGAAGTTCCTTTTTGTGATTCTGCTTGCAATATTGACACTGGCACCAGTTTCTGGATTGGATGATGGATTCTTAACTGGAGGACGGGTTTGCAGAGATAGTAATAGATGGAGTCTTAACTAGAGGATGGGTTTGCAGACGGTAGTAATAAATGGAGTCTTAACTGGAAGGCAGGTTGCAGAGATAGAAATAGAAGACGACTAGTGTCATCAAGAGTTCTTGTAGCTTCATTTCTTTCAATCCTTGAAAGAACTAGAAGAAGTACAAGAAAGAGGGGAATGGTTTCATTATACTATTACTGCTGATTCCAACAAGTCTAATGTTAATGTTGTTCGGACAATTGAATATACTAAAATAAGGATGCTTAGAAAGATTGATGAGTCATTGTGAACAAGTATTTGTATTTATACCACATGAAATCTGAACTAAAGAAGCTTCATTTTTTTTTTTTTTTTTTTTTTGTGACACATACAAAAAATCAAGTCTTTGTTCTTTCATCACAGTTTTCTTTTTGGGGGAATGCCTCTGACCATTGACTGCTTTGAGTATACAGAGGAACTTAAGAATTGAATTTGTCTAATGGAGAATCAATCGGAAAGTGGAAGTCACTCAGCTTTTAACCATAGGCTTATTTTGTTATGCACAAGCTAAAAAGTGTTATTCTCCCGGTTCAATTTAGATGAGTTAATTTGACTCGGCATGGAATTTAAGAAAAAAGAAGAAGACTTTTGTAACTTGTGGTCTTAAAAGCTTAAGGGATAAAAGTTTTGTGGGGCCATGACATATGTGTGGTTATAAAAACTTCTCATTAAGAGTAAAATGAGTAAAATGAAGAGTTTAAAGTTGAATTATTTCTAAATTTATTTCCAAATTTAGAAATATGTCATTTATTTTGGAACAAACTAAAAGGCAAAATACATAAGTTATCTCCTGAACTATGAACCAAATCTCTTTACACACTTTTTGAGGACAAAAATTACTTTACACACTCAACCTCTCTAAATTGTGCCTAAGACACACATCTTTGTCCACGTGGCAGGTGCGTACTTTACAAACAAAACAATGCTTTATTTGAAGGGTCCAGATTTAATAAAACTTATCCAACGGTTAAATAGATTTTCTGTCCTTCTCCAATATCTTCCCTTTTTTATTTTTCTAAAGTAATTTGGTTCAAATTGGAGATACTACAGATGTTTACTATCCATTTTATCCACTTTCAATTAAGAAATCTGTTAAAATTCTAACAGATCGAGTAAAAATATCTGAAAAAATCGATTCAGGAAGAAATTTTGAACAGTGTAGAAGAATTTGTAATGAAATCTTCGAGTTAGATTGGAATAGCAATGTAGAAGGGAGGAGATTAGGGCTTCTATTTCTTTTGTTTGAATTGTAAGGTGGAGGTCTGGGTGTTTTTTGGTGGTCGACGGCAATGGAGATAACGAGAAGGTTGTGGAAGGTGAGTAATGGTGGTGGGACGGTGAAAACTGAGTTAGTTTTTCGTCTATTTATGGTTTTTTCTTGAATATGTGTATGTTCTTTTTTATTTTTTTTAAGTCAATGACACGTGTTGTTGTCTGACTGGTGCGTGATATTACATATATTTTGAAAAACTAGTCAAGAAAAAAGTGGTGTATCTTAGGGACACTCTGAAAAGATTGAGTGTGTAAGGTAGTTTTCGTCCGTAAAAAATGTGTAACAAAGATTTAGTCCATTGCTCAGGGGTAACCTATGTATTTTGCCTAAACTAAAATAGAAAGTAGCTCATCTAATTTGAAACGAAAAGAGTACTAAAGTTTGTTATTAATATGGTTTTAAGAAAATAAAAAAGGCCAAAAATGCCCTTAAGGATATTTTCGTTAAGGGTATTTTTAGCCCTTTTCCGTTAAGGAAATGAGGGGGCTTCGCCACAAACTGTTTATACCCCTGAGACAACGTTATATATATATATTAAGAAATGATTCATCGAAATAATGAGTCACCATTGATATCGACACATCTGAGATCGTCAAATGCTCGGGAGTTCCTCTATTCAATCCTTTTCCTTCTTCTTGTTGTCCCTCCCCCTCGCCAAGCCTGAAGAAAGGAGCAACTTAGATACCTCTTTGTTAACTATATTCCTGCTTTGCTAAAAGGGTCCTTGGGCCCAATCAATCTCTATACTCTTGATGCAATGGACTCCCCAAAGCCACTAAACCGCTCTCTTCCACCCGATTTGAACTGAACCTATATATATNTATATATATATATATATATATATATATTTAGCTTCTTTTTTTTTTAGCAACAACGTTGTATATGTTACTAGGACTTGGAACTTTTTTTTAAAATTTTTTGACTATTGACTATTCTTGCATATACAAAGAAAAAATTTGATAAATTGAACGGGTCATATATTCATATATGTGAGAAGAGGAGAAAAACTGAAGCGACTGATCAGGATTTAACCATAAAATACGCGCTAATTTGGTGATTCAAATAAACAACAAAGTCAGAAAAAGAAACACGAAAAGGAAGAAATATGAGTGAAAATTGTTTTATTCACTCGATCATTCATTTTTATTAGGGACACTTTAAATATTATTTTTATATTTTTAATGTAGTTTAATTTGCGATAACAAGTCTGTTATCATATTTATCATGTTGTTGTTACTAATTTTTATTATAAAAATTTATCTGTAATTATCTTATAAGCAGTTTTATTTCGTATATATTTTTTACAATGACATTGCGCATAACTTAAACCCATAATTCAATGGTACATTTGCTTTCTTACTTTCTAAAACTACAAGTTTCACTATATTTTCATTTTCTCTAACCGGTTTGGCAGTTTAGGGGCAAAGTGGATATATATTATCTCTATATATATTCTCTAATTTTCATTTAAATGGCGAAATAATTCTCTATAATAACAAACAATAACATATTCAGTGTGATCCTCACAAGTAGAGTATAGAAAGAGTAAAATGTATGCAGATTTTATTCCTACTTTTGCGGAATAGAGAGGTTGTTTCTGATTACTCTCGACTCATAAAAAATGTTTTCAAAATAAAAATAAAAATAAAAATAAAAACTATGATAGAAAACAGTAAAACAGAAAGGTATGAACCAGAGTGAAACAACAACAGTATTCATAAAATCGAAGAAATGAGATAAAGGTAGCATAAAAATAATAATATTGATAAAGGAGAAGATAAGGGTCGAACTAATTCTCTATTAATTAGAATTCTTGATAAAATCAAGAAGCTAAGTTCGCCTTTCTTTCTCTTAATTTCTAGTCACTAATTAAGGAGATTTGTTTTTTTTTTCTTCATCTCAATTGGATAGCTTGATCTTAGTCTTGTGACAGGATGCTAAATATCAGAAAATAATAAAAAATAATATTTTACCCCCTAAAATAAAAGCCCCCAAAAAAATATAATAAAAAATAATATTGACATCAAAACAATCTTCTGTGGTACTGCATGTAATTCTAAATATGGATTTCTATAAACTATTTGCAGTCTTGGCATATGGAAGGTCTAGAGATTTCACTCTTAACCAAAGAGTTTAAAGTTATCTTTAGTTTTATAATTGCAGAAATGTTATATTGTCTCTATATATAAAGGCAACGTTCCCAGAAGGTTATTAGGATTTATTCTCCTTTTATTATCTGTAATTGTAAATATTCTAAATTATTAATATATATAGCCCGTTGCCGTGTAAGTTTACCAAAAAAGGGGTGTTACCACGAAATAAGTCTCTCACGTTTTTCTTTCTCTCAATTTTTCTCTCTTCAAGATTTCTTCATCTTCTTCATCAGTTTAGAGTGTTTGAGTGAATCGATCCTAATATTTAGAAAATAATACACCCGGTTTATCAGGTTCTAATTATGCTCAAAAGAAAAGTTTGATCATGGCTCAAAATTAATTAGGTGCACTAGTAATATCGTCAAAAGTCAAACGTTGTTTTTCATGTGGTGGATTTGTGTAAGAACATCAATATCTAGCTTGTAAGTTTGCATTATATATTTTAGAGTTTGGAAAATATAATTTAAGCATTGAAAGAAGAAAGGCGCTTTATCATGTCAATATATTCCAAGTATCATAAAATAAAGACAATTGATCAACAATGTTCTCTTTAAACACCATATATACCAAGAAACTGCAATTGAATCCACATCTATAATGTAAGAGTACAATACCACCAAATTGAAAGTCTTAATTGGTTTATTCTATGTTAAGTATATGAATTAATTGAATATTGTTACAAATAAAGAGTTCTTGTTGTCAAATGTTTACAGTAGAAGGAAAAGGAGGAGCAAAAGTAACTTCTTTGCGACCAACAAAGTTGCTTTCAATGACTCTGGCTGCCATATTAATACTGACATCTGTTTCTGGATTGAGTGATGAAATCTTAACTGGGGGACGGATTTGCAAAGATAGTAACAAAAGATGACTAGTTTCATCAAGAGTTCTTGTAGCTTCTTTACGACCAACAAAGTTTCTTTCAGTAACTCTGGCTACCATATTAACACTGGCACCGCTTCCTGGATTGGGTGATGGAGTCTTAACTGGGGGACGGGTTTGCAAGGATGGTAGTAGAAGATGACTAGTTTCATCAAGAGTTCTTGTAGCTTTTTTACGACCAACAAAGTTTCTTTCAGTGACTTTGGCTGCCATATAAATACCGGCATCGGTTCCTGGATTGGGTGATGGAGTCTTAACTGGGGGACGGGTTTGCAAAGATGGTAATAAAAGATGACTGGTTTCATCTAGAGTTCTTGTAGCTTCTTTACGACCAACAAAGTTTCTTTCAGTAACTCCTAGCTGCCATATTAACACTGGCACCGGTTCCTGGATTGGGTGATGGAGTCTTAACTGGGGGACGGGTTTGCAAGGATGGTAGTAGAAGATGACTAGTTTCATCAAGAGTTCTTGTAGCTTTTTTACGACCAACAAAGTTTCTTTCAGTGACTTTGGCTGCCATATTAATACCGACACCGGTTCCTGAATTGGGTGATGGGGTCTTAACTGGGAGACGAGTTTGCAAAGACGGTAACAAAAGGTGAGTTTCATCAAGAATTCTTATAGCTTCATTTGTTTCAATCATTGAAAGAACAAGGAGAAGGAGAAAGGGTGTTATTATAAGCCTCATGTTAATGTTGTTTCACAATTGTACTAAACTAAGGATATGACGAGAGAGATTGAAAAGATATTGTGAATAATAATATTATAAGTGAGCAAGTATGTCTATTTATACACATGAAAATTGAAACTAAACTAACATCTACAAAAATCAATTCTTTGTTCTTTGGCAAGTTTTCTGGTAGAAGAGCTCTGACCATTGACTGCTTGGGGTGCACAGAGGAACTTAGAAATTGAATTTGTCTAACGGAGAATAAATCAGAAAATGGAAGTCACTCAACTTTATAATTTGTCATAAACCTAAAGACGTGTTGGCTTTAAGGAAACAAAAAGAAATGACGATTGAGTCGTGAAGTCCATATTTTTATGATTCATCATCTGTAACATCTATCCATCCCGCAATTCCAATCAACCGATTCATTGAGTAACTCTTGGGTAAACTATTAAACTAATAAGAGCTGTATCGTCTAACTTCATTCAAAAATGAAACTTGAATTTTTATAGAATCAAATTCTAAAATCATTTCTATTTTGATCATTTCTTAGATTCTGTTAAATTGTATCAAGTCCATTTTCGATTTTAAAGCAAACAGTTACCTTATCTCTCTCTCTATATATATATAGTAAAAAAATTTAACCTTACGGTGTCGCGAGACACCACTCAAGGTAGTTGCGGCCTCTACCAAGTACTGAAAAATGATTATCCTTTTTAAAAATTTCTTTTAAAAAATGTTTAAACACTTTCTTTCCCCTCCCTATAAAGGCTCGCTAGAGGAAAAAATAAAGTTCTAATAAGAATAGAATTTTGCACCTGAAAAGTACTCCCTTCTTTAAAAACGAATGAATCTTTTACTATTGTCGGAGTCAAATAAAATTTTCTTTGATTATCTTTTTGTGAGTAATTTTTTGATATTTAAATTATTAACTATTGTAACTTACTGCTTTACGGTACGCGCTTTGTGTGTACCCATATTAATAAAAATAATCATTAAAAATTACATATATATTACTAAACAATATATTTGAGTGATCAAATAAAAAATAAATGATAATTCCTGAAAATGATAAATGTTAACCCTATTTAGCTAGCTCAATAAAAAAAGAAAGATATCTTATTGTGATTTTGACATTTTCTTTAATTAACGGATTGTCCCCTCTCTTTCTCTTCCCCTCTCTTTTTTAGATTTTTAATTATATTATTATTATTATTATTATTATTATTATTATTATTATTATTTTGTTAGAACTGTTGAGTATAATTTTCAAATATTATGCAAAATAAACCCGAAGAAGAGGAAAATATTAGTATTTGAGTAGAAAATTAAAATTAATATCGAACGATTTATAGTTATGTTCACTATTTAAGTTGTCACACCTATTTTTCCGAAGAATAGGGGAGTTTTTTCAATTAACGTGACATTATTAAAAATGAGATTATTTATTTAATCAGAGTCGCCACTTGGAATAATTATTATGGTATCCCAAGTCACCGATTTATTTTAAATTCCAAAATCGAGGAAATTGACTCTATTTATGGTCCGCGAATACAGAAGACCATGTAAGGAATTCTGTTAACCCGGGAGAAGGTGTGAGGCACTCCCGAGTTCTTTGGTTTTAGCACGGTCGCTTAACAATTAATAATTGGCGTAATTATCTGATTTATTACACGTTTAAAACATGTTGTGCATTTTGTCTTTTACCGCTTTTTAACTAAATATTTAACCGCTTTTAGTATTTATGGAGTTATTTTAAACAAGTTACGATGTCGTATACTTGTCGTTTTGGTACATAATGCAAACCGCGCCATGTGAAACGCACCCGCAATTTACAACATGTTTATTATTATTATTTGAAGTTATGGTCAAGTCGCATGAAACGCGCACTCGAATTAGGATTATATATCGTGACTATGCCACCAAAACCGAACCCATAATCACGATATTTTATTATTAATCGCGTCTAAAGCAAACTACGACGTTCAAAATTGAATGACCTTCCTAAACTTGTTTGAGACTCATGTAAAGTTTTTGCATATGGATAAGCGTCGTAGCATGGGCTATGCGTTTAAATCTTATAAGGAACTGCATGACTTAACTTTCTGTTCCGGCCAAACTGTGGGGTAGCTATGTACTCAAAAGTTTACCTTGCGAATTAGGCCCAATTAAAGCCTGGGCCACAAAGTAGCTTGGGCCTTGATTGATTTTCGCCAAATTGGGGCCAAAACGGACCGGTTTATTACCCAGCCCAATAACATAGGGAGGGTACACACAGATTAAAATTAAACAAAACACAAATTTCTTTACCACATAGCCTAAATTAACATCATAAAATCATTCAAAGTCCATATTAGATTATACACTAACCCGTCAATTTGGGATCCAAATTTGAAATTTTCGTTGGGAGGTATCGGGAAGGATAATAACCCGGTTCCAAATTCATGCGCAACTATTTACATTAAATTTGCCATTCTTAATATTCTGACTCAAACTGAAATGGTATAAACATAACTGCATGTTTCTTAGAAAAACACATAACTTCATTTATTTAGACCTTTAGGGGTCGTTTGGTAGGCCGTATTAAGTAAAATAATCCCCGTATAAAAATTTAATCCGTCCAGTACTCTATTTGGTTGGTCAATTCAATTTACTCCTACCTAATACATGGATTAGTTATACATCATATGAGGGATTAACTAATACCAAGGAAAGCAAGGGATTACTAATCCTTGGATTAGCTATACATGGATAAGACTTAAAATTACTAAATCAAGGGTATAATTGTAAAGAATATTTTGTATAGTTTTAAACCAAACACAAATTTAGATTATACATTGCATAATTAATTTTTAATACAATGAACCAAACACTTGATAAAAAATAATCTCAGCACTACAATCCCTGCATTACTAATCCCTGCATTAGTTCATTCTTCTTCGGCTTCTTTTGATCAGAACAAGAGCTGCAAATGCTCGTGACTTCGATCATGTTGTGAGCAGTTCGCATCTTTTCAAACACTTCTTCATTTTGGATTCACTTCTTTTCCTTTTCTTTTCTTATTTTGGATTGAGACTTCTTCTTTTGGTCATCTCGAACCCTATATCCCAAGGTAAAACCTGCTCAGACACCAGAACAGATAAACGAACGAAGTTTTTCTGTCCCAGTTTACACTAGGAAATTTTTGTGAGTTATTTATAAAAAAACTCTATACTACTTCATTATTGAAAGCAATCATGATACTTTGGGAAATATGTACTCTGATTATCTAAATGGTGCCTCAACTAAGAATTGGTGTACATTATATTGGGGAAATACGACGGGGAATAGTGTACCCTAACAGAGAATTGGTTATTTGTTAAAATCTATTATGCTAATACGTAAAAAAAAGAACACAGAACAAGAGAAGAAGGAGAAGAAGAAGAAAAGAAAGTAGATGGACGTTATCTAAACAAAACGAAGCAAGCTTTTCTGGTAACATTCGTCAACCAACGGGTCCGAGCACGTTTTGAAACGAGCCGAAAGTAACATCAACCGATTGTTAACGTGATTTTTGAGTCGAATCGCGTTCTGAAATTTCAAGAATGGATAATGGTGGAATTAGGATTTTCAACTTCTTAGATCTAAAATTCGTGAAGTTGTAGGAATTTTTGAAGGGAATGGTTTGGGAATTAGGAATGAGGAGGCGAAGGAGATTATGTGGTAGTGATTTGGGGTTGTTTGGAGACTTTCCGTCACCGTGGGGCGATTTCCGGCGGCGGCTCTGAGAGAGAGTGAGAGATGAGAAGAGGGTCTCTAGGGTTTTTGGGGGTCAGGGGACCGGTTCAGACACATATGGGAAATGAGAGGTGAGTTCCGGACCGTAGGATCAGGGGAGATCAGGGGCTGAGATTGGGCGTGACTAAAGCGATGTCGTTTTGGTCAATGAGGGGGGTTGGACCGGTTTTGGGTAGTGGGCTGGGGGGAAATTGGGTTTCTAAAGGGGATGGGCTCGGAAATTGGGCTTAAAAATAGTGGCCCGGTCCGATTTAGCTTAACAACCTTTTCTTTCTTTCCTTTTAGACCTTTTCAAAAATAGCCATATTACTTCTAATTGTATTTATTTTGCAAAAAAAAAAAATAAAAAAATCAATTAGCATTTAAACTAATTAATTAAATTAATTGATTAAAGCTAATGTATATTTTTATAATTTTTATTTTAAGCATGCTTCTAACCTATGAGTAATTCTTAAATGCAATTAACACACCAAAATAAAAAAAATTATTTCTTATAATTTCCATGATTTAAACATTTCTGAATATGCGTGAATAATGCAAAGCAAAAAATAAAGAAAATTTTCTAAAATTCTCTAAAAGCAATTAAAATTATTTTTGGACTATTGTTAGGAATAATTTTCTATGTGGGGAAAATTAGGTGCTCACAATACTGATAAGGAGAAGGGTCGAAGTAATTCTCTATTTATTAGAATTCTTTATAAAATCAAGAAGTTCGCCTTTCTTTCTCTTAATTTCTAGTCACTAATCAAGGAGATTTGTGCTTTTTTCCATCTCCATTGGATAGCTTGATCTTAGTCTTGTGATAGGAGTACTAAATATCAGAACATAATAAAAAGTAATATTGTCATCAAAACAATCTTCTGTAGTGGTGCATGTAATTCTAAATATGGATTTGAATAAACTATTTGCAGTCTTGGCATATGGAAGGTCCAGAAATTTCACTCTTGAACAAAGAGTTTACATTTCATCGAGTTTCAAGTGCCGCAAAAAGTCAGTTCCATTTCATCGAGTTCATGCTGAGGGTAGACCTTTTTGGAGTGTCCATCCAATAACTGATTCCGACAATCATCTAAAACTTTGTGAATATCAAACAAGCAGGGATTCGAATTCCCCTGGGGTAGGGTACTACGAAAGGAAGTTGATCATGGATTACCAATAAGTCTAAAATTGATTCTTCCTGGGTCGATGCCCGAGCGGTTAATGGGGACGGACTGTAAATTCGTTGGCTAGGTCACAGGGAATAGAGAATGTTGAATAAATCCTTAATGAAGGCTTCTTTATAATTGCAGCAACACACTGTAGAGCTTCATCTCTAATGACAACAGTTTCATTAAAGCATAACATCAACGTGAAAGTTAAAGCATGATATAACTCACTTAGCTCAAGAGCCCTTCTACATTGTTTAGTGCATTTCCCTCGGTGACATTGTCGAATGCTGGAGCAGTCACCTCGGTTTGCAAGGTCTCACAGCTAGACTGGAGTAAGCTATCATTCTCGCAAAAATTGTCATTGATCACCTTGTCAATGGTCGTGGTTGAATTTTCTTCATCAGCGACACGAATCGGAGGATCAGGAATGCCTAGGCTAGCTGTTGTAACTCAGATTTGTTTATGTAGAGCTTCTATCAAACACTTGGACCTCCTCTGATTTTGCAATGTTTTAAGCTGATGTTGTTGTATCAGTAAGGACTTTAACCTATGATTGCTCAGTGTCAAACACCTTGGAACAACAGCCATGTGACATTTTGTCGAACACCTGGGCTTCGATCTCTGTGGAATATTCCTTAATTGCAGCCAAATGACCTTTCGGCAGCTCGAGACGCCGTTTACGAAAGCGAATCAACACTTTCTCAGTAAAATGATCCCAATCCGCCAATTGTTTGTTCCGGGAAAGCCATTGGTACCACTTCAAAGCTTCTCCATCGAGATAGGACGAGGCGAGAAGTAACTTGTTATTTTCTGAAATTCCATAGAATTTAAAGTTCAGCCTGAGAAATCCATAATTCCGGATTCTCGCCACAGAATCGTCGGAATTCCAGCCGAGTACGCTTACTCGTTTCAACGTTTCCCACCAACTCATGTACGTGAACGGATTCAACCATCATGACCTTAATTTGATCGTTAGTTCGACATATTTGATCCTCCATTGAAGACCTCCGGATGAAAGCATCAATGTAACAATACTGAAACTCCTCACTATATTAATAGTGACTGGAACACTGATTACAACTTTGAGATAACAATTGCAACTCTCAAACTACTGAATTACAATAGAAATTACTGAAGTAACAAGTAACTAAGGACAAAGATAAAAAGGGAGACGAGAAGCTAGACTAGACTCATAATTGGGGACGAGAGAACTCATGACATTTTTCTCAACAATATTTGCATCCCCCAAATCACACCTGTTACTCGACCTGGATCCCAAATTAACCTGGCTCTATTGCTTGTACTCGGCCCAATAGTTTTTTCAGTTCAATAGCTACTTGTGTGAGATTGGGCGGGTGCGGGTTCATAACAGTCTTGACATATGGAAGGTCTAGAAATTTCACTCTTGAACAAAGAGTTTACAGTTATAACTAGGAGCACTAGTTATATGGTCAACACATGCAAGTCAAACGTTGTTTTTTACGCAATCAGATTTGTATATGGGCATCAATATCTAGCCTGTAAGTTTGCATTTTATTTTTTTGAGTTTAGACAATATCATCTGAAAATTATGCAGCAGTGGAATTTCACAGAAGAACAGTTCGGATTGTTCTCTGCAACTCGGGAACATGAAGTTGGAATCGCTAGTAATCGCGGATCAGCATGCCGCGGTGAATATGTACCCGGGCCTTGTCGCTTTATCATGTCAATACATTCCAAATATCAAAAATTAAAGACAATTGATCAATAATGTACTCTTTAAACACCATATATACCAAATAACCGTAATTGAATCCACATCTATAATGTGAGAGTACAGTACCACTAAATTGAAAGTCTTAATTGGTTTATTCTATGTTAAGTATATGAACTAATTGAATATTGTTACAAATAAAGAGTTCTTTTTGTCAAACGTTTATAGTAGAAGGAAGAGGAGGAGCGAAAGTAACTTCCTTGCAACCAACAAAGTGTCTTTCAATAATCCTGCTTCCCATATTGACACTGTCGCTTGGTTCCTGGATTAGGTGTTGGAGTCTTAACTAGGGGACGAGTTTGTAAAGATGGTAATAAAAGATGACTAGTTTCATCGATAGTACTTCTAGCTTCTTTACGACCAACAAAGTTCCTTTCAGTGACTCTGGCTGCCATATTAACACTGGCACCGGTTCCTAGATTGGGTGATGGAGTCTTAACTGGGGGACGAGTTTGTAAAGATGGTAATAAAAGATGACTAGTTTCATCGATAGTACTTCTAGCTTCTTTACGACCAACAAAGTTCCTTTCAGTGACTCTGATTGCCATATTAACACCGGCACCGGTTCCTGGATTGGGTGATGGAGTCTTAACTGGGGGACGAGTTTGTAAAGATGGTAATAGAAGATGACTAGTTTCATCAAGAGTTCCTGTAGCTTCTTTGTGACCAACAAAGTTCCTTTCAGTGACTCTGGCTGCCATATTAACACTGGCACCGGTTCCTGGATTGGGTGATGGAGTCTTAACTGGGGGACGAGTTTGTAAAGATGGTAATAGAAGATGACTAGTTTCATCAAGAGTTCCTGTAGCTTCTTTGCGACCAACAAAATTCCTTTTAGTGACTCTGGCTGCCATATTAATACTGGCACCTGTTCCTGGATTGGGTGATGGAGTCTTAACTGGGGGACGAGTTTGTAAAGATGGTAATAGAAGATGACTAGTTTCATCAAGAGTTCCTGTAGCTTCTTTACGACCAACAAAATTCCTTTCAGTGACTCTGGCTGCCATATTAACACTGGCACCTGTTCCTGGATTGGGTGATGGAGTCTTAACTGGGGGACGGGTTTGTAAGGATGGTAGTAGAAGATGACTAGTTTCATCAAGAGTTCTTGTAGCTTTTTTACGACCAACAAAGTTCCTTTCAGTGACTCTGACTGCTATATTAACACTAGCACCGGTTCCTGGATTAGGTAATGGAGTCTTAACCGGGGGACGAGTTTGCAAAGATGGTAATAGAAGATGATTAGTTTCATCAAGAGTTCTTGTAGCTTCATTTGTTNTATTCTCCTTTTATTATCTGTAATTGTAAATATTCTAAATTATTAATATATATAGCCCGTTGCCGTGTAAGTTTACCAAAAAAGGGGTGTTACCACGAAATAAGTCTCTCACGTTTTTCTTTCTCTCAATTTTTCTCTCTTCAAGATTTCTTCATCTTCTTCATCAGTTTAGAGTGTTTGAGTGAATCGATCCTAATATTTAGAAAATAATACACCCGGTTTATCAGGTTCTAATTATGCTCAAAAGAAAAGTTTGATCATGGCTCAAAATTAATTAGGTGCACTAGTAATATCGTCAAAAGTCAAACGTTGTTTTTCATGTGGTGGATTTGTGTAAGAACATCAATATCTAGCTTGTAAGTTTGCATTATATATTTTAGAGTTTGGAAAATATAATTTAAGCATTGAAAGAAGAAAGGCGCTTTATCATGTCAATATATTCCAAGTATCATAAAATAAAGACAATTGATCAACAATGTTCTCTTTAAACACCATATATACCAAGAAACTGCAATTGAATCCACATCTATAATGTAAGAGTACAATACCACCAAATTGAAAGTCTTAATTGGTTTATTCTATGTTAAGTATATGAATTAATTGAATATTGTTACAAATAAAGAGTTCTTGTTGTCAAATGTTTACAGTAGAAGGAAAAGGAGGAGCAAAAGTAACTTCTTTGCGACCAACAAAGTTGCTTTCAATGACTCTGGCTGCCATATTAATACTGACATCTGTTTCTGGATTGAGTGATGAAATCTTAACTGGGGGACGGATTTGCAAAGATAGTAACAAAAGATGACTAGTTTCATCAAGAGTTCTTGTAGCTTCTTTACGACCAACAAAGTTTCTTTCAGTAACTCTGGCTACCATATTAACACTGGCACCGCTTCCTGGATTGGGTGATGGAGTCTTAACTGGGGGACGAGTTTGCAAAGATGGTAATAAAAGATGACTGGTTTCATCTAGAGTTCTTGTAGCTTCTTTACGACCAACAAAGTTCCTTTCAGTGATCCTAGCTGCCATATTAACACTGGCACCGGTTCCTGGATTGGGTGATGGAGTCTTAACTTGGGGACGAGTTTGCAAAGATGGTAGTAAAAGATGACTAGTTTCATCAAGTGTTTTTGTAGCTTTTTTACGACCAACAAAGTTTCTTTCAGTGACTTTGGCTGCCATATTAACACTGGCACCAGTTCCTGGATTGGGTGATGGAGTCTTAACTGGGGGACGCGTTTGCAAAGATGGTAGTAAAAGATGAGTAGTTTCATCAAGCGTTTTTGTAGCTTTTTTACAGCCAACAAAGTTTCTTTCAGTTACTCTGACTGCAATATTAACACTGGCACCGGTTCCTGGATTGGGTGATGGAGTCTTAACTGGGGGACGCGTTTGCAAAGA
>MCJB01048330.1:35089-55389 GCA_002018475.1 Nicotiana obtusifolia | reverse complement strand
CGGTGAATATGTACCCGGGCCTTGTCGCTTTATCATGTCAATACATTCCAAATATCAAAAATTAAAGACAATTGATCAATAATGTACTCTTTAAACACCATATATACCAAATAACCGTAATTGAATCCACATCTATAATGTGAGAGTACAGTACCACTAAATTGAAAGTCTTAATTGGTTTATTCTATGTTAAGTATATGAACTAATTGAATATTGTTACAAATAAAGAGTTCTTTTTGTCAAACGTTTATAGTAGAAGGAAGAGGAGGAGCGAAAGTAACTTCCTTGCAACCAACAAAGTGTCTTTCAATAATCCTGCTTCCCATATTGACACTGTCGCTTGGTTCCTGGATTAGGTGTTGGAGTCTTAACTAGGGGACGAGTTTGTAAAGATGGTAATAAAAGATGACTAGTTTCATCGATAGTACTTCTAGCTTCTTTACGACCAACAAAGTTCCTTTCAGTGACTCTGATTGCCATATTAACACCGGCACCGGTTCCTGGATTGGGTGATGGAGTCTTAACTGGGGGACGAGTTTGTAAAGATGGTAATAGAAGATGACTAGTTTCATCAAGAGTTCCTGTAGCTTCTTTACGACCAACAAAATTCCTTTCAGTGACTCTAGCTGCCATATTAACACTGGCACCGGTTCCTGGATTGGGTGATGGAGTCTTAACTGGAGGACGGGTTTGCAAGGATGGTAGTAGAAGATGACTAGTTTCATCAAGAGTTCTTGTAGCTTCTTTACGACCAACAAAGTTCCTTTCAGTGACTCTAGCTGCCATATTAACACTGGCACCGGTTCCTGGATTGGGTGATGGAGTCTTAACTTGGGGACGAGTTTGCAAAGATGGTAGTAAAAGATGACTAGTTTCATCAAGTGTTTTTGTAGCTTTTTTACGACCAACAAAGTTTCTTTCAGTGACTTTGGCTGCCATATTAACACTGGCACCAGTTCCTGGATTGGGTGATGGAGTCTTAACTGGGGGACGCGTTTGCAAAGATGGTAGTAAAAGATGAGTAGTTTCATCAAGCGTTTTTGTAGCTTTTTTACAGCCAACAAAGTTTCTTTCAGTTACTCTGACTGCAATATTAACACTGGCACCGGTTCCTGGATTGGGTGATGGAGTCTTAACTGGGGGACGGGTTTGCAAGGATGGTAGTAGAAGATGACTAGTTTCATCAAGAGTTCTTGTAGCTTTTTTACGACCAACAAAGTTCCTTTCAGTGACTCTGACTGCTATATTAACACTAGCACCGGTTCCTGGATTGGGTGATGGAGTCTTAACTGGGGGACGAGTTTGCAAAGATGGTAGTAGAAGATGATTAGTTTCATCAAGAGTTCTTGTAGCTTCTTTACGACCAACAGAGTACCTTTTAGTGACTCGGGCTACCGTATTGACACTGACATCGGTTTTTGGATTGGGTGATGGAGTCTTAACTGGTGGACGGGTATGCAAAGATGGTAGTAGAAGATTAGTTTCATCAAGAGTTCTTGTAGCTTCTTTACGACCAACAAAGTTCCTTTCAGTGACTCTGACTGCTATATTAACACTAGCACCGGTTCCTGGATTAGGTAATGGAGTCTTAACCGGGGGACGAGTTTGCAAAGATGGTAATAGAAGATGATTAGTTTCATCAAGAGTTCTTGTAGCTTCATTTGTTCTGATCATTGAAAGAACAAGGAGAAGGAGAAAGGGTGTTATTATACTTCTCATGTTAATGTTGTTTCACAATTATTCTAATCTGAGGATAATAAGAGAGAGATTGAAAAGATATTTTGAATAATTCTATCTTAAATAAGCAAGTATATCTATTTATACACATATAAACTGAAACTAACTTAGCTCTTTAATTTGTGACTTTCTGCAAAATTTCAATTATCTTTGTTCTTTGGCAAGTTTTCTTTTGGTAGAAGAGCTCTGACCATTGACTGCTTGGGGTGCACAAAGGAACTTAGAAATTGAATTTGTCTAACGGAGAATAAATCAGAAAATGGAAGTCACTCAACTTTATAATTTGTCATAAACCTAAAGACGTGTTGGCTTTAAGGAAACAAAAAGAAATGACGAATGAGTCAAGTTGAGTGATTTGGATATATGAACAAATGAATAAATTACTAGTGGTGAGGTGTTAATATATGAACAAATGAATAAATTATTATGGTAATAAATAATATTATTTTTATATCTATACCTAATATTTTTAAAATACTTATTTATCTATATAGATATATCTAATAACAAAATTCGATCTAGCGGTGTTTAAACACTTTCTTTCCCCTCTTCACAAGGGCTCGCTAGAGGGGAAAAAGGTCTAATAAGATTCGAATTTTGCACCTGAAAAGTACTCCATCCTTTTCGGAGCAGAGGCGTATCCAAGTTGAGGGATTTGGATTCACGTGAACCCTTACTCTTCTCCCTAAATTATGTATAACAATATTATATTTTTTCAAAATTACTTAAACATATGTGTGTGAACCCATACTCAAAGACTATTATGGTGCAATTATTATTGGGTGCACCTCTACAAGTAAAATTGACAATTCAAATCTCACTCTGAACGGTTTAGTTTTCTGCACGAAGTATAAATATATATATGATTATTAAAATTCAAAAAGAATATAATTTTGAACCTATACTTTTAAAAGTGTAGTGTGTTATGGGTAAGAGACTAAAATTAAACCAGTCAAATATAAATTTCAGATCCACCTCTTTATAATAGTATTCATATCCTCTTGAAATCCTGGATTTCGTCAGGTAAAGACGTAATAAGAAATCAAAAATAGATAAAAGGACATTTCCACTTTCAATCACCAAATTTGGAAGTGTTTCAAATTTTCTACATGTTGTTTTATATGTTAAGGATATATGTATTTTTTTCCCTTTTGGGGGCGGAGGAGAGGGGGTTGGTTTACTTATGTTAAAATATTTATTAATAGTTTACTTATGTTTTATTCCCTTGAACTATGGTCATCACTTTGAATGTATTAATACTCGCATGCGATGACTTTGAAAATTTTAAAATTTTCAGGTTTGTACCAATTACTGCTACATAAGTCTGCTAAATATTTCAAGATTTCACCCCAAAATAGAATTGAACAAAGTGAAGAAAAAGAGTATTTGGTTGAATCCTTCCTAGGGTATTAGCTCCGTCACTTAGGGTGGCTAAGGTCGTAACCCATACGTTATTGACTACAGTCTACATTAATGTCTTGTAAAATTAAGGGAACAAAAATTATTTGACTTTTGTCTTCTTTTGAGACTTATGTATCTATGCATGTATTTTAGTCTGGACTGACGAATCTTTTGCTTTTCGGGTGGTGTCGAACAATGGTGCTTGCGTTGCGGGAGATGCCCGCCCGTAGGGCCCGTCCTGCTTCCCGCCTGAAAGAACCGCTCACTAGCTAGCCGGACTAGTGGGGCCCTATCTGGAGACATACTGAAAACCATGCCTTTCGAACCGAACGTAATGCCCGTCTTCCAAATAAAAAAAAGGGCTCGTTGTTGGGTTAAAATGGTCCAAAGATACTTTTAATATAATGTGACATTGTCCGCTTTGGTTCAAGCCCGTACTGTTTTCTCAAAAGGTTTCACACTATTAAGGCTTTCTAACACCTTGAATTTTATTTGTGCTTTCTATGTGAAACTTTGTTCACACACCCAAGTGTCTTCTCCTTGAATAAGTTCCACATGATCCATCACTAATTTGGGAGATTAACTATGTGATAAGTTCCACATGATCCATCACTAATATGGAGATTATTTGTGTGCCACTCACATGATCCGAGTATTTACAGTCAGTGAAGTCCATGGAGGTTGTACATTACGCGTCTTTAATTTGAAGCTACATGTAAAGGTAGCTCGACCCATAAACGAGCAAAGGCACTAAGTCGGACCCAACGCCATCACTCTGCCATATTCATACTCGTCCCCCTAAACTATTAACTCTAGTTGTTGAGCTAAAATGGTTCAAGAATACTTTTAATATAATGTGACATTATCCGCTTTGAGCCCAACCCACACGATTTTCCTAAAAGACCTTACACCTAAGCGTTTCCAACACCTAGAATATTTTTCATACCCAACGTCATGTACCTAATTGCAAATTCTAAATAGAGAGTGGATATTAAGAAAAAAAAGACATTGATGATTAGGTCTGCCAAATCTATACACACCGTATCAAAATGAATACATCACATGTACTTTTAATTTGTTATCGCGCTCATAGTTAATTAATAGACTTACATATCAATGTATCTCATGGTAAATTAATATAATTTGATTTAAATATAAAGTACGAATCAATTATTATTATTTTTTGTACACTTTACCGTCGATGTATATTTATCGCATTAAAAATAATATAAAGACAGTTTATATTTTGTAATCAACGATATATTGAATTAGTCCATGTGTGAACATCTCGTTTCATTTGTACATTGAAGTAAATGAAATAATCAAAATCATATAAGAATAATATAAATGAAATGAATATCCTAAAATTAATTAGTTTATAGCACCGTCAGTCCTGTTGTTAATGGTGTTTAATCGTGGCCTAATTATCTTCAATGGGCAGCTAATTATTAGCTAACTGTAGCAGTGAATATTCATCATTTGAAGTTGGAGGAAGAGGAGGAGGAGGATGAACAGCTTCTTTACGACCAGCAAAATTCCTTTCTGTAATTTGGCTAGTAATGTCCGTACTAGTAGTACGTGCACCGGTACCGGGATTGGATCTAGGAGGACGAACTGGTGGACGTTTTTGTAAAGATGGTAATAAAAGATGTTCGTCATATCTAAGAACTCTTCCTGCAACTTCACTTGTTTGACTACAAATTGCGAGAAAAATTAGCATTAATATTATTGCCATACGAGCAGGAGCTGAATAATTGTTACTTTGAATTTTCATGATGTTGATATTTTTGTAAAAAGCTGGGAATGAAAGAATTAGATTTCGATGAGTTTTGATATGAAGATGATTATAAGAAACTGATCTTCTGTTATTATATAGTTACATAATATAACGTGTGTTAAGACTTTGATTATTTCGCGAACCGCTAGTTTCATGGGAGGGCTTTGACCATTGACTGTTGGGCTACGGAAGAAAACTGAGAAATTGAACTGAACTGGTCAGATTTGAAAAAGAAGGAAAACCTGAACTGGTCATATGTGACAGAAACATCATAAATGCGATACCAACAACAACAATAAACTCAGTGTAATTCTATCGTAGACGAACCTATGCTTGTAGAAGAGGCAGGAGCGAATGGAGTGTGGTAGTTACGGGTTTAATTGAACTCGTAACTTTCGACGCTGAGCAAAAATTTATATGTAAAAATTCATCAAAATTTTAAAAATAATAGATATGAACCCATAACTTTAAAAATATAATTGGTTCAATGTTAAAAAAATTTAAAGTTGAACCTATAGAGTTTAAATTCTGAATCTGCCTCTGAAAAGAGGAGTCACCGGATCACGTTAACTTCGACAAAAATTTCGAATATATAAGTGTATATATATTGAAAACAATTATAATTTTATTCGGAACCCTTAAGATCAAAAGTTCGATGGGGACAGTGGTTGGGCAGTTCGCTCATGTGCCCCGTCACCTTCAGATTCTAGTTCTGCCTCTAAATCCACAAGTGAGGTCTGGGAAAATAATATCTATTGTTTACTTTTACCTAAACGCAACTTGGCGCATTTAATTGAACAAAATATGATAAATATAAGAGAAAAATGAAACAAACATTGTATATTTTACCTAAACCATTTAGATTGAGGGCTAATTGTCAGTTTGACCAAGCTTCTTTTTGGCTAAAGTATTTTTTTGTTGGTCAAGAATATTTTTTCTTTAAAGTAAAAGTGTCTGGTCAAACCTTAAAAGGAAAAAAATTACTTTTAAATAAAAGCAAAAGTAATTTTTGAGTAGTAGAAAAAATAGCTTCTTCCCAAAAAGTACTTTTTTCAAAAAACACTTTTGAAAAAAATATATTTAAAATCACTTTAAAAGTTTGATCAAATATTAATTACTGTTCAAAAATATTTTTGAAATACATTAAAAAAACACAACATATTTATCACCAAAAATATTTTTTTTGAAAATCACTATTGAAAAAAGTATTTTTAAAATACGCTGATTTTAGAAGTTTGTCCAAGGGCTATAAATCTCATTGATAGTCGTTTCTTCTTGCTCACGGCCTATCCTTAGTCAAAGTTTGACAAAGAAGTAATTAAAAGAAATTTGGTTTGCTAATTATTACGCTGTCTTTATTTTTATTAGTTAATCACACTTTTTTTACTGTTCCCAAATTTGAACATTCTTTTTATTACTTTCAATAACCTCTCTAGTCTGGTACACAAAAAAAAAAAATTAAAAATTTCTATGCTTAAATTATAACTTCAAAAATCATGCGTTCCCTTGAGCTTACATGCAAATGTTCAGGGGCGGATCTACGTTAACCGTGCCGGGTGCTGAAGCACCCATTAACCCCGATACAAATTCTGTATAATTATATAGAAAATACAGGAAATACTGGTATAAAGAACTAACTAGCACCTATTAAACAAAAAGTTTTCTGGGTGCTTTGATTAAGAGGTGAGAATAGAGTGCACAAATATAAAGTGGTTAGGGATTGATTCTTGCATGAACCAATTTTTTTATATGGTCACTGAGTGAGCACCCACGACCTTAAAATTCTGAATCCGCCACAGCAAATGTTCGTGAACAATTTAAAACAACTAGTTTCACTCCCTCCATTAATATTCATCAAGTACACAAAGATTTAAGAAAATATTATTTCAAATTCCATACCTCTTTTTTTGGCCTTATATATAAAAGCAAAACGAAATAAGTAAGAGAGAATTTTCTCTAAGAATCTATTAAGTTTCATAATGCTCTCTAGCATAGTCAAATAATGTGGGAGAGAGGAGCACGATGGAAGAAAAAATGTCTTATTTCTATAATCGTCTCATATTTTGTTCAAAACAATATATTGCCTTTCTCTTTATTTTTTTTTTTCCTTCTTCTTCCTCTATTTTTGCGTTTTAGGGCGGGATCTAAAAGCTCTCCAACGTGTTGCGGAGCCTTCGGCCGTGGCGTGACCTAAAACACAGAAACAGCGAGACTTGGGATCTCATCGAACGAGAAGTTCAACTTATAGAGCATTCAATCTTGTTTTCACCCCTCAGAAGGACATAAAGCGCATTTTAAAGACAGACTAATGTTTAAGACTTTCTTTCATGCATAATTGACAGTACTAATTTGTGTTAACAGTAGTGATTATAGTATTTATTAACGAAATTATTGAAGGTAATATATATATATATATATATATATATATATATATATATATATATATATATATATATATAAACCAATACAAAATTAAACTTAACTACATCAAAACTAGGACCAGTAACACTATAGTAAAGTCTATATAAAAAAAAATAGGTAACTTCAAATGTAATATTAATTTCATTATTTGGATTTGCTTCGATGTGAAGCATGATAAGGGATTACATGTAAAACAATAAAATAATGAAAGAAAGAATGAATAATCTTGTATTATTTGACAGGGCTCCGAGTTGGATAGTTTGATACAACAACTGCATGCTACCACCTCAATTGGAGTCGACTATATGAAACTTACTATTTGTGTTACTCCATTTAAACTCGTCTAATTAAGTATTCTGCATGTGGATACCAATTGGAAGAAGCAAGAGTTGGTGTCTGAATGGGAGGAGAATGAGCAACCTTACTGCGACCGGCGAAGTTCTTCTCCATAACCACCGCTCGGCTGGCGGTGCCGCTACTTCCGGTGCCGGGGTTCGGTGTAGGAGTGTGAACAGGATTATACAGAGATGATAACAAAAGATTTTTGTTATTTATCCCTCTAACTCTTTTTTCTAAAAGAACCCTAGTGGCTTCTGCATGTGGTATGGTGCTAATTAATAGCAAAATTATGGTACTAATTAAGAAGATAGCACTACTTTGGGGGTTCATATTGATGGTTAATTTGATGCTACGGACGGCTGTCCGAAGTGCAAGGGGTAAACTCGGACTCGGATAAGATAGTAGAAAGAAAAATTTGGATCAAGAAATGTTTTAAAAAATTATGATGGACTGAATGCAAAAATAGAGGTCTATTTATATGCATGAAACTGAGTACGTAAGAAGAATAGAGTTTCTTTTTTGACGAGCTGTAATTTGAGTCATTGGAAGGAACTTTGACTGTTGACGGCAGGGTTTAACGACGAGAATTTAGAAATTGAATGGGTCACAAGTTATAATATAGGGAAATTCAATGGACCATAATTAGGACCAAAAAATATTTTCGAAAAAATAACTTATTTATTTTGTTTGGTTGTTAGAAAATCTTTTTCAAAGAAAAATATTAGGAGTATTAATCAAAATTTGAACTTGACTTCCTTGTATCTTTTCATACAACCTCGATATTTGATCAAAATATGAGGGGAAAAAAATCATAAATAATCAGATTTACAACTAGTAATTGAAAAATAGCCATAATTTTAAAAGTAATAAAAATTTAACTAATTTTTTATTTAAAAATATAATCTGAACAAAAACACCTTTAAAAATCCGAAAAAAATCCAACATAATATATCGGAGTTCGAATTTTTTACATATATGCGGGAAGTTTAAATGGAGGAGCTTCATAATCTTGCATATTATGCTGGAATTTTTCGTGCTGAAGTTTCAACATAATATGTGGGAAGTTTATACGTAGGAGGTCCATAATTCAGGATGTTATGCTGGAACTTTTTGTGTTTCAGCAAAACAATGGCTATTTTTCATTGACTTTCCAAATATTGACTATTTTTTTATTACCAGTTTGAAAACTGACT
This sequence comes from Nicotiana obtusifolia, assembly GCA_002018475.1. Taxonomy (NCBI): domain Eukaryota; kingdom Viridiplantae; phylum Streptophyta; class Magnoliopsida; order Solanales; family Solanaceae; genus Nicotiana; species Nicotiana obtusifolia. Next base: position 46,521 of record MCJB01048330.1, on the reverse strand, counting down.
AGGCCGGTGCTATTTTCACAAATATGAGAGTCTAACTAAAAGAGTAGCCTGCTAAATAGGAGAGCCCATTAATCCTATAAATCAATTATTAATGCGCTCATTTACTTTATGACCCTTTAATACTATTTTATAAATAAAATTGCAAATTTTGAAATAGGATTACCAAATGTTTGATATTATATTTTATTCCTTGATGACTATACAAAAAAGTATTTAGGTTTATTAGTTATTGCGAAAAAAATCATAGGTTGCCTTCTTTTTCAGGCAAACAAACCATTTCAATTTTGGGTAGATGTATGTCTCTATGTCATCTTTCTAATTAACATCACTCAAAGAGTAGCTTATTAGACGGGAAAACTCATTCAACCTATAAATTCAAACCTGATAATGAATCTGTATTACTATAATAAATAAAGAAACAGTAAACAGAAACAGAAAGTTAGCAGCAACTGGAAGTCGAAATAATATCTGAAAACATTAATTTCGAAATAAATCGAGCCCACTGAATACACAGTGTGTCCTTAAGGAAATTATTCATGTCAAGTACTCGAGGTGCTGGAATATTATCCTCCCATATATAACTACTTACCATATATAACAACTTAACTAACCGGTGTATCGGTACCAAAAATCATGATGTCAGCGAACCACTTAACGGTAGTAAATCACACTAGAATAGATTTGTTCGGAAGAAGAAGAAGTCTTAAAGTTCAGAAAATTCGTAAGGAAAAATCTAAGGAATCAAACGAATTTATAGCCAATGGAAGTATTGTTTCTCAAAGTCCACAACTCTTCATAACAGTCACTTAAAAGCGGAAGAAAAATTTAAATAAAAATTCAGGAAGAAACTAAATCGGGTCGCGCACGGATCCGATTCGGGTTTGATATTTGGCTAATTTAATTAATATTTTATTAAATAATTAAAGATATTTTGTCCAAAAAAATTAATTAATCAATCTTTGACCAAACCCGAAGCCAAGCAACAACGACAACGCAAGGCTTGCCTTCTTCTTAACTCTTTAAGAGCTAGAAGAAGAACAATTGTATATATACCAATCAAAAGCTTTTTTTTCCCTCCGATATGAGACAATGTCCTTTGTCAAGGAGAGAAATTCAAATATTTTATTTTCTTTCCATTTCTCATTCGCTCTTTATTTTAAGTTAACCCAGCTTAAACCCAACAAAATCAATACTCTTTACCACCAATGAGAAACTCAATTGTTTTACATCAACATGTCTTACCCTTTAATTAATGTTTCACAAGCTTTTCCTTTACGGGTCTGGATTTTTTGCGATCGTTTCTGTCGTCGTGGTCTATAAAGTTTGCAAATTAGAGATTCGCATAAAAGTTAGGATAATTACTCATTATTTGAAAAATTATTTAAAAATTATTTTACTTTGACAATGCCATTATAAAGTCACAATACTCCTTATTTGATAGGGAGAAGTACCAGGGCAGGATATTATGAGCCCGTTTGGACAAAAGAATTTTTTCAACTTTTTTTCGAAATTTTTTTATTTTTTTCGAAATTAGTGTTTAGCCATAAAATTTTTAATATTCATCTAAAAATAAAATTTAGAATCTTTTTAAAATTTAAAAAATTTCAAAAAGCTATTTTTAAAATTCACTCAAATCACTAACGAAACTTCAAAAATAACCTATATTATATTTTTTTAACCAAATATAACTCTAATTTTCAAATACCATTTTCACTTAAATTCTTTCTCACGTTTTTTAAAAAATTTACAACTTTATGTCCAAACGACCACTATATATAGTAAGATTTTGAAGCCGTTGGAACTATGGGAATGGACAGCCATGCACACAGAGAAGAGGGGCGAAGAGAGCCACAAGAAGCTAAAGAAAATCGGCGAAGATTTCGAAAACTCCTATTTCGCAGCGTACGCTTTCTCGATACGAAAATTATCGCATTTCATTCATCAACAATCAATCTCTTCGCAACGCCGGCCGATCAATTACCTTTTTATCGACGATACTTCTATGTATCAACGGCGATCATTTATTACATCTCTGTTACGGCGGTGCATTTAACGGTGTGATTCCGGCGATTTCTGATATCTGGAATTCACAATTGAGATCAGCTAGGTTTCTCAATGTCTGACGAAAAGTTGATTAAACGTACATGAGCTTTTTCTTTGGATATAAATGGTGCGTCATTCTTTCGATACTTGAACTGCATTTGTTCCTTTTAGAAAAAAAATTTTTGTTTCTTTTTCGTGCAATAATAATGCAATTAGAGAATATAGGGACACATTAAGATGTAGTAGTTGCATTCATTTGAATTCAGCATTGGAGAATTTATTCTTTTCGAATTACTATTTATAATCCAATAGATATATCCATTAGTAGTGTATTAATGTTTTGAGAAATTGTATAGTCCAAAGCCTAAGAAAAGACTATATGAGTTCAGATTAAGTGCATAATCTGTTACTCCATTTTGTTAAGGCGTAGTAGTAGTTGTTTGGCAACAACTTATCGTGTTTTTGTGCGTGAACACTAACTTAAACCGATATTTGAAATACTTGGAGGCCTTATAGTTCTTGAATTGTACTTCCATTTTTTGAGTCGATAGTCTGTTAGTCACTACTACAAAGAAATGAGCTATGTTGCGTGGACTCTCCAAAACAGATGCCGCAGCGGTGTTGGATCCTCCAAAAATGCACTACTTTTGGAGGATCTGTTATGCACCTATCGACATTTTCGAAGACTCCGAGCAACATAGGAAAGGAGAGAGAGTAAAAAAGCATCGGCGTTCCTGTAGCTGCTTAGGAGAGAGGAGAAAACCAATCTAAGTTGAATAAGCATTCAGAACTGTTTCATATACTCCAGCATTCAGACACCCAAGGGTGTGATCTAGTGGTGGTCAAGTGGGTTGAGAACCATGAGGCCTCAATCACAAATCCAACGGAGTCAAAAATACTTGGTGATTTCTTCCCATCTCCAAGCCTTGGTGGATAGAGTTACCTGGTATTTGTTGTTTGTGGGAGATAGTAGGTATCCCGAAGAATTAGTCGAGGCGCGCGCTAGCCGGTCCGGACACCACAATTATCAAAAAAAGAAATAATGAAATAATACTCCAGCATTCAGAACTGTTGAAACTCCATGTTAGCCTAGGAAACTAGTGATGGCATATTGACATCATGTTAGAATGCTGCAGTAGCATCAAACTGGTGACTGATAAAAAGAAACAATTATACTACATGAAGAATAATTTTGACATGTATAATGTAAAAAATATGATATATGAACGTAAAAAAATTTGATGGAGCATTTTTAACCAGTGAAGTTCTGTTTGATTTGGAGTGGGAGGGGGGTAGGGGGCTATGTTGAGTAGGGGTCAGAAGGTTCTCAGGCTTTTGCTAAGTTGCATCTGCGGAAGTTAAAGCAGGACATCTAGTGTCACATTGTCCTTATGGATGTATTACACATCCTATGTTCTTCTTGTGTTTTTGGGACTTTATGTGTTTGTGATGCAAATGAACATTTACCGAAGCTATAGTAAAGTTTGATGTCTTATTGCTTTATATGTAGGAGCATAAATTAAAGCATTCTGGTGCTACAAAGATAGTAATTGAACCGTTTGCATTTTAGCATCAACAAAGGCATTTTACAACACTTAATGATTCTACGTCTGAATGTATCATCTTGGTATATCCATAGATTGTGTGATAATAATTTCCTTAGCCTCTTCTGAATCTTTATGTAAAACAATTACTACAGTCCAATAGAACCTTAGTCATTTATGCAGGGCATTCCAGTAAATATTACTATAGGTTCTCATGTGTGGATCGAGGATCCATCAGTTGCTTGGATTGATGGACAAGTATCGGAGGTTAATGGACAGGAAATTCAGGTTCAGACATCTGATGGGAGGACGGTATATCTCTTTTACATTGAGTAGTATTCATTCATGAAATTACTGTTACTTTATTTGTTTTTCCATAGAAGTTTAGTGTGTACACTGGACTCAATTGTATGACCTACTCTAACTTAATTGAAAATCTTGTTCTCCTATAGCCTAATTGATTAAATTAACTAAATCGACTTGAAAATTATACAATATTCTGATGATGGATTTAATGTCTTTTAAATACTGCGACTGAGGATCTAATTCACTAGTCTTCTTTGGTTGTTGCCGTAGTTTGCAACTGTAAGGCTTTTGCGGCTTCCTTACCCATATGGGCCATATGTATCCATTTCTTCCATTTGTACTTGAACTGTATTTTCATTTTACCCTTCTTTCCATAAATGTTGGCACATTAGCTTAATTGTTTTATTATATTTTAGTGTTAAAGGAAAGATTCACTGCAGTTGTTCTAATTTACTGCTATTTAACTCTCTAGTTTTCTGCTAAGGCACATTGACACAATTCCCAATTGACAATGCACATCTCTAACCTGGCAATGACCTGGTTTTTACTGTTGCACATTTTCCTTTGATTTCATCTAGGTTGTAGCAAATTTATCAAAAACTTACCCCAAGGATGAAGATGCTCCTGCTGGAGGAGTCGATGACATGACTGAACTTTCATATTTGCATGAGCCTGGAGTCTTACATAATTTGGCAACAAGATATCAACTCCATGAAATCTATGTAAGTTTAGTCCAATGCTCAAAATTTTATTTACTTTATGTTCAATTTGGCTAAAGAAAGAATTGAAACTTCAGCTACAGATGACTTTCTTATAATATTATATCATACTCTGACATTATTGCAGACTTATACTGGAAGTATTCTTATAGCAATTAATCCATTTCAAAAACTGCCTCATTTATATGACGGCCACATAATGGAAAAATATAAAGGAGTACCACTTGGTAAACTAAGTCCTCATGTCTTTGCTATTGCTGATGCTGCTTATAGGTACTCCTGTATACAACTTCAACTCCACATAAATTTTCTCATGAAAAATAATGCTATTGTAACTGAAATCTTGAAAATGAATTAGGGCAATGATCAATGAGGGTAAAAGCAATTCTATATTGGTTAGTGGAGAAAGTGGTGCTGGTAAGACTGAAACTACAAAAATGCTTATGCGCTATCTTGCCTATTTGGGCGGCCATAAAGGCGCTCAAAGGCGGACTGTGGAACAGCAAGTTCTGGAGGTAATCCAAATGCTCGGTTTACTGTTTTAAACTCTTTTACTTCTTAAAATTACTAGGGCAGGTAGTTAGGAACTTGTACTTTCCTTTGAGGCTTAAATTCTGCATAATTTCAGCTATATAGACAACTTATTGCATGGCACGAGTGCATTGTCTAATCACAAGTAAGAAGAATATATATGAATATGCAACATTATGCTTTCTTTACCAAACACAAAAGAAACATTGCATGTTCTGGCGGCGTTAGTAATGTGAACATCAGCTATGGAATGAAATTTCCAAAAAGAGTGGAATAGATATAGAGGACTTTTACGACTAACCCCAGCTAGTTTGGGTCGATTGATTGATTGATTTTTGGAGATGTAAATGCATGGAAAAGAAATGAAATATCTATTCACATAAAAAGCTGAGCTTAAGATTGGATTAAGCCTAAGAAAATGATCTAAGTTTCAGAAACTTCACTGTCTATCTTATTATAAACTTCACAGATTCTTTTCCAATATAGTCTTTTATTTTTATATATATATATATATATATATATAAATATAAAAATTGAATTTGATAGTAGTTTCCTTAATTGAAAGTTTGTAGAGGGGTCAATGTGTATGTGAAACTGTCAGTATTTTCAAGACTTTCACATCCATTTGAATTAAATAATTTCCAAGAGGCTCTTTTTCATGTCTAAACAGTCTAAATCATGAGGACAGGGCTTCAAACTGATTGGTCGTTTCTCTATTTCTCTTAAAGCCTTCTCTATTGGTTATCTCATTCCTTTAACTCTTGGTTGTTATATCTCCAGTCAAATCCAGTACTTGAAGCATTTGGCAATGCCAAAACAGTTAGAAATAACAATTCAAGGTGAGATACTGGCACTATGCGTGTTTCCAATAAAAAAATTGTCTCATGATTGCTTCAACAATCCGTTGAAACTTTTTGCTTCTGAAAGCTACTTAGATACTGTTGTTTACAGCCGTTTCGGTAAATTTGTGGAGATTCAGTTCGACAAGAATGGAAGAATATCTGGTGCAGCTATTAGAACTTATCTGCTTGAAAGGTCTCGAGTTTGCCAAGTTTCAGACCCTGAACGGAACTATCATTGTTTCTACCTTCTCTGTGCAGCTCCGCAGGAGGTACTCTGAAGCAATGCTATTCTTTTTTACGTCTTTCATCACCCTGAGTTAATTTGATTGTCACAATACCCTTTTGACATTTTCTGAATCATAATAGGAGATCAAAAGGTATAAGTTGGGGGATCCCAAATCATTTCACTATCTCAATCAATCAAATTGCTATGAACTAGTAGGCATTAGTGATGCTCATGACTATCTTGAGATAAGGAGGGCAATGGATATCGTTGGAATTAGCGAGAAAGAGCAGGTAATGCCCTAATTGCTTTTGTCTGTCCTGCAACTCTCCTTTCTGATTTTAAGAAGCTACTCTGTTTCTTCTTCAGGAGGCAATTTTTAGAGTTGTGGCTTCTGTTCTTCATCTTGGTAATATAGAATTTGCAAAGGGCAATGAAATTGATTCATCTGTTCTGAAAGATGACAAATCTAGGTTTCATCTTCAAACTACTGCAGAGCTTCTGATGTATGTTCGGTCCTTCATATTTCACTACTCTTCCTTTGCTCTTTCCTGCATGAATTTTTGATTTGATTCAATTCTTCTATCAGGTGTGATGTTACTTTACTGGAGGACGCCCTACTGAGACGTGTAATGGTCACTCCTGAAGAAGTTATAAAGAGAAGTCTTGATCCTGAAGCTGCAGCAGTAAGCAGAGATGGGTTAGCTAAAACAATATATTCTCGCTTATTCGACTGGTATGATTCTACCATCACAGCCAGATGAATGTGGTTCTTATCTGTTACATTGAACACTAACGGAAAATTATGTATATGGTTAACAGGTTGGTGGACAAAATTAATAACTCGATCGGGCAAGATCCTAACTCCAAATTTCTAATTGGTGTTCTTGACATTTATGGATTTGAAAGTTTCAAAAGTAATAGGTAGGCACTGGTGGACAAACAAAACGAGTAGTAAATGTGATGTCCTGCATTTGACTTTTCTAACTTTTATTCCCAGTTTTGAACAATTCTGCATTAATTATACAAATGAGAAGCTGCAGCAACATTTTAACCAGGTATGGTAGTTCAAATTTTATAGAAGCAGTTCTCTCCATTTTTGCTAAGCACACTCAACTACTGTGAAATACATCTTTTTTCAGCACATGTTCAAGATGGAGCAGGAGGAATACTCTAAGGAAGAGATAAATTGGAGCTATATAGAATTTGTGGACAACCAGGATGTCCTAGATCTTATTGAAAAGGTTCCATCGTTTGGTTTATAGCGAAACCTTTTGGCTTCAAATATACAGATTTATCTGTTTGCGCATTATAGTCGTCGTTCGGTATAAACCACTTCTGTGAAAATGGCATATCATGAATTGATTTATATTGCTGTTTACAGAAACCTGGAGGTATCATTGCTCTTCTTGATGAAGCCTGGTAAGATATGTAATAGTTCATCTACTATGGGCATTATACAGCTTGTGTGTCCCCGCATTTAGCGTCTAATTTTCTTTATATGAGCTTCTGTGGGAGAGAGGGATCTTCTAATTGACGTTTTCCTTGAATGAATTTTTCCAGTATGTTCCCCAAGTCAACTCACGAAACATTCTCACAAAAGCTTTATCAGATATTCAAGGCCAACAAACGCTTTATCAAACCAAAATTGTCCCGCACTGATTTTACCATTGCTCATTATGCTGGAGAGGTAATATGATATGTTTTAAACTCTTCTACGATTGGATATGGGGTGTTATTTACTACTTGCTTAAAATGTTTCCTTTTTTTCCCACCAGGTTCAATACCAATCTGATCAATTTTTGGATAAGAACAAAGACTATGTTGTTCCTGAGCATCAGGATTTGTTAAGTGCTTCTAAATGCCCATTTGTAGTGGGCCTTTTCCCTCCTGTTGCTGAGGAGTCAACTAAATCTTCATCCAAATCATCCAAGTTCTCATCCATTGGTTCTCGTTTCAAGGTGATTGGTAACTTATATACTTCTGATGAATTTTGGTTATCGATACTAATTATCAATAGCAAATTAGTTTGATCGGCTATATAAATTTACATATCCTCTCAGTTTCATTCCATTTATGCTTAATAATTTGTAGTTTAATCCAAATCAGCATTTGTAAGCTAGGGGTTCTCTAAAATCTGAACACTTATCCCTACGTGATGTACAAATCTATAAACAAATTAAAAAGCCTCTTGACAAATGAAAGACCTAGTGTAAGCACAAAAATGACAACTGAGCCTTAATCACAACTAATAGGTACTGCATATATGAATTGTATACACCCATTGTGTTATGCTCTAAGCTAAATTCTCATGAATTTTGAGAGGTTGTAGGTCTTTTGAGGCAACTTTACCTTGTGTGATTTTAGGCCTACCGTCCACTTTTAGTACATTCAATCATCATAGTATCACAATTGCGACAAGTTCATGTGAAGGCCTATGTTGGACATGACCAGACCATCTCTGTCGACATTCTATTATTTTTTATCCCTTTGTGTGCCACACTGCCGCTTGCATTCTCCTATTTAAGTATCTACTCATTAAGGAATATCAGGTATCAAATTGCGGGGATATGGTCGTTCTAATCTTGTCTATTCTTGTATCATTTCAAATCCGTCTTAATTCTGCGAATTATGACACTCATCTCGTGGATGTGTTATACTTCATAGTTCCAACATTTACTCTCAATAACAGTGCTAATCAATAACCATAATATAAAACTTTCCTTATATTTGGTAGGTATCACCCTGTCACATATGACTATCATATCCACCCCTCCATTTTGACCATTAAGTTTTAATTCTATCTATTACTTTCTCTGTTATGTCCTCTTGGATTTTTGTGATCTAAGAATATTTTTCACCAAAGAACTAACAGCCTAGTTCCAAGTCCTAACTTTAAATAGGTGATAGAATCTAATGGCCAATTTACTGTTGCAGTTACAACTCCAATCATTGATGGAAACCCTGAATTCTACAGAACCTCATTACATCAGATGTGTGAAGCCTAACAGTCTTTTGAAACCTGCAATATTTGAGAATGTTAACATTATGCAGCAGCTACGTTGTGGTGTAAGTATATTTCCAATTTTCATATGAAGAAATTCCTTTTTAATTCTTGAATTATGTGCTTATATTTCGTTGTTTGAAGGGTGTTCTAGAGGCAATTCGAATTAGTTGTGCTGGCTATCCTACGCATAAGACATTTTCTGAGTTTCTGAATCGATTTGGTCTTCTTGCTCCAGAGGTCTTGGAAGAGCAGTAAGTACCGGTCTTCTTCCTGTTCATCAAAAAAAAAAGAAAAAGACAAAAAAGGATATTTGTGGTTTCCCAGTTTGACCTCTTGATTATCAGTTAATATACTATCTTTCTTTAACTTGTTTGTGGGCAGCGTTGATGAAAAAGTTGCATGCGAAAAGATATTAGAAAAGACAGGGCTTGCTTCTTATCAGGTTATTTGATGCTTGTCTTGCTATGTTTGTGAACTGATTTCTATTTCTTAAATGTCGATTATCAATACTATCAAATTATTTACTTCTATGCGCACACACAAAAGAAATGTGTATGTGTGTGTCATTTCATCCAGTGCCTCTTTGTAGTGTAGGAGTTATCAATATTTCCTTCACCATCATTTTCGAGAATGTACCCCAATTCATGATATTATCATTTTTACCTACCTTGCGATCTGCCTAAGTTAACAAGTCTTATCTTTCAAGCAGCAAGTTTGGATTTGTCTAATAAAAGGTTCCTTTTTTTTTTTTTTTTGCAAAAAAGGAATCATGCTCTTGCACTTCGAGCATGTTGGTTAAGTTGCTCTCAATTTCTAGACTATTGATACTTTGTCTTTTACTTGCAATGATTGTATATCTTTGCTGATAGATAGTTGCATATACTTGCATAGTAGAATTTGCTAATCTGAGGCACTGAGAGCTTTCCTCCTGTTACTAGGTGCTGCTGATATCTGTAATATAATTGATTTAATGCGTGGAAAAGTTGTCCACAATATTTTCATGTACATGTTCCAAGGATCATTTTAAGCTTGACCACTCTTCTTCTTTCATTTAAATTAACTTCCAAATTTATGAATCAAGTTATACTTCAGACAGGGTTGCTAATATTGTTTTGCAGATTGGAAAAACAAAGGTTTTTCTGAGAGCAGGGCAGATGGCCGAGCTAGATGCACACAGAGCATTAAAGCTAACCACTGCAGTTAAGACAATACAAAAGGAAACTAGATCTCATATTGCGTGGAAATATTATGTTTCTTTGCAGAAGGCAGCAATTTGCTTACAATCCTTGTGTCGAGGTTTGTCTATCATTAACTGTTTGGATTATCTCTCTCACATTGTGGACTTTGTTTTGACTGTTAGAAGTTTTACCCATTTACTAAGTTTCATTTTGCTACTTACTGGGGCATTTTGGTAGCTTACTTCACTCATGTAATCTGTTGCTACCTCAATTCCTTTACAGTTAGATAAGTGAGCAATTCCAGTAGTGAGTCTTCCTCTTGTACATTTATCAGGTTGCAACATAAAGCTAACAAGAGAATACGTTTTTATTTTAATCTAAGTATATTCTCTTAAAACAAAATTGTCTTAAAGCAATCCATCGAAATCTAGACTTAGCCAAAAAAAAAAAAAGAAGAGAATAATGGAAGAAATATTCCATACAGGCGAAGCCAACAAGTTGAGATCCATGCAGACTCAGCGAAAAATAGAGTACAATGGGAGAACATATCCATATAGGCGAAGCCAGCTAGTTGAGATTAAGGTTTTGTCTTGTTAGTACGCTCACATTAGTCCAATATTTGCTAGTTGTTTTTTTAATCTTGTCAGGTGATTTGTAGATCAATAGAAAATGTTGTGAACTTGTAGGATTAGAGAAGCTAGTTCATTGAATATTGGAACAAGATGAGTCTAAGTAGAGCAAAATGGATAATGAGGACTCATATAGCCAACCTTAAATAACTTAGTATTGAGGCGCTTAAAGTTGTAAATTCTATGTTTCTCCTTCAAAGTACTTATGGTTCCTTTCTTTGCACACCACTCACCAAATACATGCTGGAATTGTATCCCATATAGATTTGTCAGCATTTTTTGTTTTATTCTTAAAAGTAATAGGGCAAAGGTTTGGAGAAAGTGGAAATGAGAACTTTCAAGAAAATAATGGGAGTCATATTTTGTAAGATTTACATCCAAGAAAAAATATACCATCTCTTTTATTTGGC
>MCJB01048330.1:21558-35069 GCA_002018475.1 Nicotiana obtusifolia | reverse complement strand
GGGGGGGGGGGGTATTAATATGCTATTACATATATTGATGTATGTGAATTTCTTACTACAGATATAAAAGGCCAGGATAACAAATCAACTTTTGCTTTCGTATCTTATTTAGACAAGTTCAATAAAAAATCAATAGTACTTTCTTTTCTGGATAGATACTTCTTGTTCTCAGAATATTTATTGTTTTTGCCTTGACAGAGTTCCAAACCATTAATTAATTCCCCATAATCTCCTTTCATCACCATGATCTAAGGTGTCTTATGTACGAGCTGCTGCATTCCAAAAAAAGAACAAGATTAAAAAAACGTATTTGTCAGCTTAAGATGTAACACAAGTGCTCAGTTAGTTCATCTGTGCATATTGTCTGAAGTATCTGATAGTAATACCGTCACCCTGACATCCTCCTCGTTTGCTAAAAGTTAGATCACTTATGCATGTTCCATGTTGTAAATATGAGCATCGTGGATATAATTGCTGTATTTTCACACCCTTCTAGAACTGCATCCACATTAGAACAAGCTTTTCAGCTTGGTCTATTATTCCAATAGGCTGCCCTATTTTTCTGCATTCTATAAATTTATGTGCTCGCGCTCTCATATTCTTCAGCAAGGTTTGCTTTCAAATTGTATGTCACCATGAAAAGGGAGGCTGCTTCTCTCAGAATCCAGACAAAGTTCCGTGGACACTTGGCCAGAAAATCCTACACAAAACTTAAATGTTCAGTTATTGCTCTTCAGACTGGAATTCGAGTGGCAGCTGCACGAGAGAAGTTCAGATATGAAAAACAAACCAGGGCAGCAATTATTATACAGGTTAGTTTGTTGGGGTTTTTTTAATTTATTGATTCAGGTTCATACTAAGTTTGTTCTCTAGTGCTGACAAGATAACGTACTTGCAGGCCCATGAACGTCGTCACAAAGTCTTTTCATATTATAAGAAACTCATATGGGCATCAATTCTAGCACAATGCAGATGGAGGGGAAGAGTTGCAAGGAGGGAGCTTCGGAAACTAAAGATGGTAGGTTCTGGATTACTATACTCTTATATTACCTGTGTTCATAGTTTTCCAGTTTCCTAAGCGTAGTAGTGGCCTAATGGGTTGACGATTTGAATGACTGGATGATCTATCTGCTAGCTAGGGCTTGATTACTGAAGTGATACATGGTTCACTTATTTTTTATTATTTGCATAATAGAAGTACATGAGAGGCTGTTTAAATACTTCTCTGAATCTTTTAGTGGAAAGTATTGAGTGTCTACGAAGCTTCCTGTCAGTAAACCTTGTAGACCAGTGGTTTAAATGAATGCATATTAAAAACAGATTGAAAGTATTCATATCCTTTTAATATAGGAACTGTACCATTTGAAAGTACATATGTACATGTCACTTACTTTGAGAGTACAATGTCACATGCTAACAAGAGCTATTTAAGCTCAAATTAGTTGTTACTGTAAATTTCCACATCAGGTAAAAACAGATGTATACATCATAAAGTATGGCTTTAAGAAGGAATCGGGCGTAAGTCGTTAGTCTTAATGCATCTCCAATTAGTTTCATTTTGATTTCATTTTCAGTAACATGATTCCCCTAAATTTCCTGCTGTATAGTTGCCCTTTTCCACGTGAAATACAGAAGAGTGCATCAGAATTGTTGCTTGCAAATTTGATAAGTTAATCTATTGACAGTTACAAATATTCCCTAACATCTATGGATAGATAATATACAATTCAATGTCTTCAGGCTTCAAGAGAAACAGGCGCACTGAAAGAGGCAAAGGTTAAGCTTGAAAAACAGGTTGAAGAACTTAAATTGCAGTTGCAGTTGGAGAAACGTCTAAGGGTGATATACTTGTACTAAGCAGATAGAATCTTTCTATTTTCCATGCACCGTATGTATAGCACATTGGGGATTTTATTTGTATAGCATTGGTAGATAAGATATTACTTGAAAGTCCAAACAATCTGGGATTCTTGGGCTTGTGGGTTACTATGAGTTTTCCATTTTGAGAAAGTTGAACTATTTGAAGCATTCGACAAATCACAAATAGGAAAATCTCTTTTCAGATGGACTCGGAAGAGGCAAAGGACCAGGAAATAAAAATATTGCAGAATTCATTGCGGGGAATGCAAAGCAAACTGAATGAAACAAATACACCACCCATCAAGGAATATGAGGCTGCTCAAAAAGCTATTGAAGTAGACTCTTCAACAGTTGAAAAGAAAACGGTCCCAGTTGAGCATGCAGAAACAGTCGAAGCTTTAACTGCAGAAGTGGAAAACTTAAAGGTATGACAGTCAATTCATGGAGTGATCCACACACCTTTTCCCTTCACAATCCTTCACCCTAAAGGCCTAGAACTGAGGAGCGAAGATAGAGAAAAATAGTTGAAATTCATCTTTTGCCAGTTACATATGGTTGATGTCTCATGCTTATACCTATTGATAGGTGTTATTTAAAAAAGAAAAGCAACGTGCTGATGATTCTGAAAGGAAATGTGCTGAAGCTCAGGAATCAAGTAAGGAGAAGTGCCGGAAGTTAGAAGAGACCGAAAGAAAAGTTCAACAACTCCAGGACTCGCTTAACAGGTAGCATGACTCGAATAATTGGTACCAGATTTAGTATTTTCATCTTATAAGAACATGGATCACCAAGGTTTGAGTCGGCGAAAATATAAACTGTGATAATGCTTTTTAAAACATACTGGGGCGGAGGAATATCCCTTTTTCTCTTTCTATTGAACCATTTAGCAACTGAAACCAAACTTGAGAGTTATATTTCTGAATGAAGTTATCGGTTGTTCTTTCTACCCATTTCACGTGAGGGAGGACTGGATTTCAGGAATTAACTGCAGGAATTAATCAGCACTCTTTTACCAAATTCTGACATCACATTTAATTTGTCACCTGATTAATAGGTATATTGATCAAAATGTGTTTGAAAGGGCCCTTAAGTTAGTGGTCCCTCTGAAGCAGTGTGATACGTGCCCTTCAACTATGCGTTTGTTAAAGATGAAGACAAACATATAACATTAAATAAAATACCTTATTGTAATTGCAGATCTTCTACAAAGAAATATATATTTGACAAAAAGTAAAGGATAAATTGGTATCAAAGTGTATATAAAGGAATCCAAAGGTTGGGGTTCCAATTTCGAAAAATGTAGGGAATCTCGTAAGTTCGAAACTGTACAAATTATTCGGAAAATAGATTATTTTTTTAATTTAAAATCTGCTTTATATAAAAGTTCTAGTTACCAGTTTGACTCTGAAGACAGCATGCTATTTGAGTTCAATGTTTGACTTTGATTCTATAAGACATAATGCTATTTGATAGATTGTTGCAACCAGTCAGACGCTTCAGATTGCTTAATTTTCCTTTGCATTGGAACTTCTCATCATGGCAAAATGCTCAGCCAAGACAAATAATTGGCATATATTCGTATTAGCTTATAATATACACACATAAGAAATCATAAACAAATTAGTCTTAATATCATATTTTCTAGATATCTTTTACAAGGAGTGCTGCTTGGGATGCTATACTCACGGCGCATAACCTGAGGAAGAGGGATACATCACTATATCTGATGTTGTATGTGCAAGAAGAATTGAGGAGACACCAATCATTTGCTCCATCACTCCAACTATGCCACAGAACCTCGGAGTGTGGTGTATTCTTTGTTCAAGTATCTCTTGGGTACTCCCTAGAACTAATGCAGAAAATAGCATCTTCGAGGATGAGAGTGGGGAGAGAGAGGAGGAAATACGATGGTTAGCAACCTTGTACATCTTTTAGTAAATATGAGGATAAGGGAAATGGGGATGCTTGAAGGAGTCGAATAGCACAAGGAAGATCAAGTGCTTATTGTATCTATACTTTTGGTGTAAAGAAAGCATTCCATTATGTATAGACAATGGAATGGCATTTTGGAAAACCTTCTAAAGTCTTGTAACTTCGGCCTTGGTGCATATTAATAAAATGATTTATTTGATTCATCAAACAAAAGAAAGAAAAAAGAATTACGGAAACCACCTTAACTTGGACGATTATCTTTTGACGACATTGGTCATATAGAACTGGTAGAATCATTGTGCACTACTAGATGGAAATGATACTTTAAACATGTTCAACTTCCTGATTTGTAAGGTCAGTTTGGGGTTAACTAAAGGGCGCGTACAATGACAATTATGTGGAGAAATTTTCTTGAATTGTCAAGTTCTCCTGGTAGGTCTGCTGGAAATTCTATGAAGTGGCAGTTACAGGTGATATCTTGGAAAATCTTGAAATGGATGTTTGATCACCTGAAGAGTTATTTCTCCTGTCATTTTTCATGCTACTGTTGCATTAGATTCATAAGCTTTAGTGTATGTGGTGAAAATTGCTTAGTCATATTTGAAGCATCATGTATCTAGCAAAGTATGCCTTATAGATGATTCATTTGCTATCACTCATATCTACGGTGTTGTGAGTCAGGTTGGCGCTGAAAGGTGCCGACGTAATAAATGTGTCAAGCGGTGCAACGTGTCTTTTAGTTATTATCCACACAGTTTTTTTTTTCAAACATTATCTTCACATGTAGGAATAGGTGTTTTTGGAAGAAGAATTGACCAATTTTCTGTATCCTTCATTCCTCATAGATTTTCAACTGTGGTATAATAATTGCTTTCTATATATGAATATTTCTTTTTTGTCCTTTTTACTAGAGGCTCTGCTGGAAATCCTCTATAACCTTCTATACTTATATTGGGATCTCCTTCGATTTGTTCCTTTTATTATCACTTGAAGTTTGAATCATTGGATGTGATCATAGTATCACATTTGATCCCATCAGAACTCCAAAACTAAGCATTCTTGAGTAAGAGTAGAATATGGTGGGTGACCCCTTGAGAAGTCTCTGTGTTGCATCTTCCTTCTGTAAATGAAACAAAAGTTTGCATGTTCAGTACTTTTGTGTTAATCATATAACTTTGAAGATCTTAGATCATTGTGAAGTCCGGCATCCATATGTTGATTATTCTGGCAACATATAATTTTGAAAACTGTTATTTGCAACAATCTTAATAAGGCAGATGTATGCTGATTCCTTACGGTGAAACTGAATCTAGACTTCTACATGTACTCAATAATGTTAATATTTATTAGTTTGTTGAGTTACATGAAGCCTTCAAGCAATTCATTGGCACAAAGGCATCCATGGAACTGCATGTTAGAGTTACCTTTGATGTTATTTATCTTTATCTTAGAATTTATTGGATCAGACTACCTCAGATCATTGACAGCTTCAAGCTGGTCCTTTCTGTTGTCTTGCAACCTCCCAGCAAAAGAAAAGCATAAAAAGAAATCTTTGTACCCTCACTTTTATCCACTTTCTTAGTCGTAAAGAGGAAGACTTCGCTTCTGCTCTTGCTTCAGAGCAGAATGGATTAGTTATTAACATGTAACTATATTTTTGGCATGTTAAATCTCCCCTTTTTCGCATCCTTTTTTTTATATGTTGTGTTTTTGTTTGGTGGGTGATGTTTAAAAAGCTTTCTCTTCTATTGTCAACTACAATTTGCTCTCCTACTGAGGAAAGGACAGAACTGTTTAGCTTGTGAAAGACCTTCCTTTTTAAGCTTTATAAAATACTTTGCCAGCATAGTGGTATCTGTTAGCTCCTTTTCGTATGAAGTTTCCAATTTTTCCCAAGTGATATCCTTTTCTTGCTTTTTCTTGAACTATTCTGGAGACCGTACATGAATGTTTTTTTATGGAGAAGGCACTTTTGACTCTTTGGTGAAATGAGATATAATCACCTAAATCTTTTACTTTGTGACTTCTAAGATGCATCTGGAAAAGAAACTTGAATGTAAACAGCGTAAGGTATATTGTTGTAAGCAAACAGGACTACGGATAAGTGAAGATAGGTAGTGTCATTAAGTTTTCAAAATCCCTCGGAAGACTTTAAGATTTTTACTATAAAGTTGAAGGAGTTAAATCTTATAGCTTCCTTTTAACATTAGAATCTCGTGTCATATGACTAATACGATCTATGATCTAGTGTGCCTCAGGATGATTTACAGCATATCAGACCAATTCTCAGAGCTGAAAAATATATTACGTCCCTCCTCCAGCCAGAGTTCAGCTTCAGGATTCATTTCTAGAGGTTACCCAGATGATGCTACATCTTCTTCAGCTGATGCTACATTTGCTGACTCTGACTTCACATTTCAAGCTCCTGGTTCAACTCCACCACATTTATCTTCCCCTGATCCTCATGCTTTCCAGCTTATAGTTCAGGATCTTGCAGCAGCTGAAATCTCAGGTCAGTCTAGTGTCCCTTAGGGTGGCTTGAGCACTTTTACTAGTCCTAAAGTACGGCACCCTTCACTTGTTCTCCACGAGCAAAATCAGGATGCTAAATTCCACTTATTCTCATTGCAGGGGATGGTATTCTTTCCATTTAGTAGAAGTCTCCCTTCTATCCATTAGACAGTGATAGTTTAGTTACAGCTGCATAATTCTTTTTGTTTTTGTTAAACTGAACCTGCTACAAGAAACTATATTATATATCCTTTTTTCTCTTGGTTGGACGTGTTGTGCAGGTTCTGGAAACTCGGAAAATGACCGGGAGGGGGTATTCGATGACTTTTTCTGATGGAAATTGCTCTTCAATTCGTTGTGTCTCCCTATACACACTACAGAGATGCTAGCACTTTACTAGACGAATAGCCTACTTGAGCTTATACTAGGCATCTCAACCAGATCTTGACAACTACTTTGTACAGTAGAATCCCAGACAGTTAATGTTCAGGTGCAGTTTCTCAAGCAAAGGTTTCGTTCTGGTATTAAGATTTTTCTATAAACTTCTTTTGTACGTCCTGAATATATGTGTGAATGAGTAGGTATGCATAGCTACTCATATGGAAAGTAGGTATGCAAAATAGTGCTCTAACTCATGGAGAGCACTATAAATGTCTTAATTTTAAGACATTTATAGTGCTTTCCATGATTTAGAGCCACTCCATCTGTATGCAAAGCTCTTGAATACCCTTTCTGTGCATTACTCCAACTTTTCATTTGCTCCTGCTGCTTTTTTATGAAATCTTCACTGAATAAAGACTCTACACCCCTCCCCATCAGTACCAGTGGCGGGCACTGCATAGAGCAGCATTGTCTCATTATCTTGTCTCAGGTTTTCATCCTTTGTCACTTAAAACATTCTCCAAGATATCAATGTTGTGCTTCAGCCAACTCCTATTTGTAGGCTATCTTGTCTATGTTCCTATCGTTTTCTTCCTATTCGGTGTTTTTATCCCCTTCCCTAACTAGGTCTTCCGATGGTCTCCAATAAAAAATTGCCAATGGACCACGATCATGTCTGCTATTGATATCCATCTTGGAATAGTTGAACATTGCGGGATTTACTTCATTAAAGTACTTGTCCTTTTTCAATAGGCTTGACGAAAAGCTGACCAACTTACATTCGGAAAACAAAAATCTTTGTCAGCTGGCTCTGTCAATGGCTTAAAATATGAGATACTGTTACTCCAGATCAACGATTCAGGTAATCCTGAGCAGAATGTTTCTCTTGGACAATAGAGTCTTTATCTTTCATTCTGTTTACGCATTTATGTGATATTGACTGCGGACCTGAAGCAGAAACTGGAACATAGTTAGTCAAAGGCTTGCAGATTAGTTGTCCTTCAAGTATTTTGCTTACCTCTTCTAGCGGTTGACTAAGAGCTGGAATTTGTAATAGGATCTGGCATAGCTCATCATTGAATTCAAGCATGAACTCAGAGGTTGAGTGAAGACCACAAAAATAACTTAATGAGAAAAAACAAGAGTGTCAAGACTTGCTCATCCAATGTATTGCACTGCACCTTGACTTCTTTAAGGAAAGAGCTGTTGCTGCTTGCATTATCTACAAGTGCCTTAAGCAGTGGCGTCCATTTGAAGTTGAGTGGACCAGTATCTTTGACAGCATGATACAACGGATAGGCAAGCTATTGAGGTACGAATTAATGTTGTTAGAATGTTGTTATGTGCAAAGCTTCGATTCAATTAAATAAATGCAGGTTTTTTTTCCACGTAAAAGGTAGTTATTCTGAATTAAAACCTATTGGCTAGCCGAGACATCCACTCTGTTCGTGCTGCTGCAACACACATTAGAAGTTGGTATACTGCTGGGTAATACCCCACAAGCAGTGACATTGGCTACTCTTCTGTAGAATGACACAGGTAAAATTTGATTATTGTGTACATTGGTTGTTACCATTTAGCAGTTAACTCTACTTCACGATAAACATTTTCCTAGAGCTGTCATAAAACCCCCTCAAGGAGTTAATCTTTCTCTCATTAATGATGATTCAGCTGGTGTAGTGGATACCCTGAGCCAGTTTGAAGGCAAATATCCTGCTTTGCTGTTTAAATAACAGCTGAACAGCATAAGTGGAGAAGATTTAGATGCGATAATTCTGCTTTTTGGATTCTACATCAAGGTTCAGAATGTAACATTTTTCAGTGTAATTATACAAATATAAAAGAGGACATTAGATGTGATGTTTACCTGATGCCCTTCTGATGTATATAACTGATTTAGGCTACAAGATTATCCAGACCAGGAATACTTAATGAGACAGCAGTACAGTCGCCAATGCCCTTCTGATGTATTTCTATAACTTATTTAGGCTTCAAGATTATCACAGACCAGGAATACTTAATGAGTCAGCAGTACACTCGGCAATGCTGCTACTCAGGAAAATTTTGGTGCTCACTGCTGACGTGTCGAGCGTTGCTGTCTTTCTAAAAATCCAATCATGTAAGAGCTGCATCAATTTGTTCTTTCTTCCACAGTCACCTTTCTTTTCTTTACTTTCTCTTCTCTGGCTTCATAAGAATTCCCTGTTTGTGCACCAAATTCTTTTTCAGGTTTATAGCTGTCTGGTGACGAACTGCGGAAAGAGCAGGTGTGCCAATAAACATGTGTAAAACTTGGAAAGCCTGTAGATTAAGAGAGAGACACCAAACACAATTTTGCTACAGAATTATGCAGTAGTAATAGTTACACTCTGAGCACAATGTTGCAGCAGAATCAAAAGTTCAATGAACAATCAATCGACTAGATCTGTATCCAAAACCAGTTGAAGTAAATTATATAAGTCATCTGTTTATGTTTAGAGGATTCTTCATAACCTAATTATTTTTACCTAGCTGTCAACCTACTATATCCCTCATCTTTTATTTCAAAGGATTAAATATATTTTTTAATGCATCATATTACATAGGGGAACCCCTTTTAAGTCTGAAACATAGTAGTAATGGTAGGGTATCAAAAAACAAAAAAATCATCTTCACTTTCTTCAAGTTCTCTTTTTGCTAATCTATGCTTTTACCATAGCCTTCCAGGACTAGTCATGAGGCACTTGCAATCAGTTAATTCATGTAAGTATTTTACTATCTTTTATATTTAATAGCATGGTTATAAAGTATAATCAAAGAAAAGAGAAATGTTTATGCCAAAAATAAGAAAGGAAAAGGGAAATGTTTGGCAATGAAAATGGAAATGGTGTTTCTGTAACCGTACCGTACAAATGCCTTATTATAGCATGTAAAAGATCACTAGTTAAGTTCGGAAATGAAATAGTATCTCACTTTGTGAATTGGGGGACAATTTTCTTGCCTGTCACACCAATGATTTAAAGACAGTAGCTGCTTTTAGTTGTCATTTTCAGTTTCCGTATCAATACCATGTTCCGCTTCGTTCATTTCCAGTTTTTAGTTGGAACTCAAATCAGAGGCGGAGGCAGGATCTAAATCTAATGGGTTCGAAATTCTATTCTTTCTAAGTTACTGAGTTCTATTAATAATTTATACATATTTAATGAATTTTTAAAGATAAATATAGAGTTTGAACTAACACTACTGGATTCGGCCTTAAAGCCCTACCATTAGATTGAATAAAATGAAAGCTGCATGTCCTCACTAATAAAAAACAGCAATCCCTCCCCTTTTGTTACCCACTTTTACTCATTTCTTCGGTATACCTCAGTACAAGACAAGCGCAGGAAAGGATAAACAATAAAAACCGAGTTATCGCCCTATCTAAGCAGCTTTCCCATCTCCTCTACGGAAGTAATCTTTTAATCTATTTCAGTTCCTGTGTCTGTCGCTATCGCCCTATCCTCTCTCAATTGCCCATCCTTTCTAGATGAGTGGGAGTCCCTTAGTAGTAGCTTCCAACACTTAAGATTGACCTCCTCAAGTGCCAGATATGAATGTTTTATGAATTTCATACGGGACTACTTACTTACCTAAAGTTCACTTTTGGCTTACCAAAAAAGTTGACTGAAGGAACTGACCTAAGCATAGCTCTCTCTCAAATACAAATGCCAAGAAAGGGATTCCTTGGATAAAGTGAAAAAATGCTAAAAAAAATCCTTTCATTTCTCTTTGAAGGCCTTTGTCCTACTTATAGTATCAGTCCTCCAGCCTATACTTATGTTTTTATTAACCAAGAACACATGCACTTTGTTGGCACTAAAAAAAAAGGTTATTCAATCCACTAGTGCAACTGAAGGTGCGCAGCTTCTTCTGAACCGGAACAAGAAAGAGCTCATAACCACTGCTTGTGAACAGCTCTCCTCAACTTAAGGCGCACCTACTCTTACTAGAAGTCTAGTCTCTCTCAAGTCCAGTTTCGATCTCTAACTAACTAACTTACAACATAGGCCGGAAGAGAGATATTCAGAAAACCCGATTTCCTGTCTTAAGAACCTGACTCAAAAGATAAAAGAAGACCGAACTAAAAGAGATCTCACTTTCGACGATTGAACTTGACTTTTATATCCAGATTGGAACCGGACTTAAATGTCTTTGGATGCTGAGTAGCCGAAAGCATCACTAGCTTATGCTCTGACCCGAGTAGCATGGGGCACGTGAAATCCCGCGTGAATCAGCAAGGACCACCTTGCAAGGCTAAATACTCCTGGGTGACCGATAGCAAAGTAGTACCGTGAGGGAAGGGTGAAAAGAACCCCCATCGGGGGAGTGAAATAGAACATGAAACCATAAGCGTACGAAGCTCTTGCTCCGCCCCTGACTCAAAGACTCAAAAACATTACAGTTCAAGGCCTATGAAAGGTTCTTTCAGCTAATTTTCTGTAATGTGAGGGCAAAGGTAATTGCAGTAAACAAAATTAATTTGTTGGTCCACTGACACTCTTCTGTAATTATGCTTCTTTCAACATGATCAGAAACGAATTCAGAGAATTACAAAACGTAGATTGAACTAAATAAACCAACCGTATTCTTGTGCTACAAGTTCCTTTATCTAAGTTCACGTCTGGTTGCTACAAACAAAAGCCAAGTGTAAAAAGAGTCTGGTACAAGTTTGGCATTTGTATCACTTCATCTTTTCTTCCTTGAACAAAACATGACGATTCACACGAGGATCAAACTTTCTAAATTCAAGTTTTGTTTGACTCGTTTGAAGCTTTTTGGTTTTCTTCTTTACATAGAAAAACCCAGTTCCAGCAGCTGAAACGAGCCTCACGAATAGAGCACCAGCCTTCTTCTTATCACCCATTAGCTTATCTGGTAGAGACAACCAAAACAGATGAAAATTTGGTCTTCCAAAGATGTGTAGAACTAAATAGTTGACAAACCAACAATAATCGAAGACAAGTTTAAATAAAAAAGAAAATTTCAGATAGTGGTACATAATTGTTTGGTTAGTAGGTTGGCAATGGTTTAAAGGAGCTAATCAAGTGTTGATGGCCAGATAAATTTTAGTGTTTGGTAGATTATAATTTCATTCCAAAACCTGTGAGCCTACATCCGAACTTGCACAAAAAGATGTTTGAAAATTTTTCTCCTATACCATACTCAAACAACAAAAAACTAGCATTATAGCAAACTGTTTGCTGGTCCAAAATGAGTTTTTCTTCATTTGCTTTTGGTCTTTCAGGTTCTAGTTTTCACTTAAATGCCATGGTTCATCAACACTAAATATCGGGAGCGAGATCTCCTTAATGCATATATAGGCATATGAGCACTAGGGCGCACAAACTCAGCAGGTCAAGTTGGAACGGAAGAAGTTTGAGCCAGATTCAAGTTTGATAAGGATTGAATGTATAGCTTGTTCTAGTCTTGATTCAAGTTTGATAAGGATAGCATGTATAGCTTGTTCTAGCCTTGATCCAAGCTTACTTTTCAAGTGTAATGACGGAGGAGAAAGAAAAGACAGAATACTTGGTTACGAAGATGAGGAAGATGGAAACTTATATCCTTTTACCATCATATTGACTAACAAAAACAAAAAATTAGCAGTTCTCGTGATAAAGACAATCTTTATAGTTTACTCAAGACATAACAGTTGTAGTATTCAACTCAGATGTCTTTCCCTTTTTTCAATTTTTTCTTTTTGAAAGACAACAGGGCTTATCTCAACTTAGCCTATGCAAACAGCATCTTCCACACGCTCAACCCAACCACCCCTTTCCGCCCAACCAACTTATATATCATTAATAATGAGCCAACAATTTCAAAAAGCAAAAATATAGTAGTGAAATTGTATGACCGAAACACCATTCAATCCTTTTCTTTTTCCTTTTGACAAGTCCATTCACTTCTCCAAATACGAATAGTATGTGAATGCTCTCAAGAAAGCCCCTCCGGGAAGATTTTTTCTCCTTCTCATTTCATCATAATCAGTCTGAGATGGGTCCTATCCTATTAGTAAAAATGTATTCTTTTTGCATCCTTTCACAGTTTCACTGCTATAAGAAAGAATATCAACAGCAACAAAGAAAATCACAACAGAATGCTTCTCCACAATCACCCACTACAAAATCTAGTCTTGCTTAGAGAAATTTCCCAGGTCAAGAATTTATTACAAAAGGGTTCTAATCAACATATAGCCTCTTCAAATAAGATATAAGGACAGCTCGTTTTATAGTAATTGTGAAACTGCATAAGTAATTGTTTCCTTGACACTTGATATACTTAGATATCATTTTCCTTTGGGCAAGATAAAAATACAAAAGCCTTCAGATATTCTTCAGAGGGCATTGTTCTCTCCTAGCAGCTAACCACTCTCCCTAATTCAAGGTTTTGTTTAAGTCCAAATAATATGTTGTATATAATAAATATACAAATTTCACACACAAATGTAGGATGTTCCTATATAATTTAGGTATGATATTTCTACATCGGAAAAATCAGTCAAAGCTTAAAGCCCTTACCCTAAGGTCTTGTGTTGCCAACAAAAATGTTTACTGAGAAGTGCAATTTGCGGTGATGATTTCCAGATTATTGTCCTCTTGCTTACATACTTAACGGCCAGTAAGTATCATCAGAACTTACTCATAAATCACAAAGAGGTAATAAGAAGAGAAATAGAGATAGCAACTAACCTAGAAGATGGCTCTGTCGCAAATATGCCGTACGCCGCCTGTTTCCGTGCCGTTCGCCGCTTGCTTTCGCCCACCGTCAGTCGCAAGGATGGAGTGCAAAGAGAGAGGGGGGGG
>MCJB01048330.1:3499-21533 GCA_002018475.1 Nicotiana obtusifolia | reverse complement strand
AGAATGGGAAGAATTGGGGGAGTTAAGCGAATGAAAAAATAAGGGTTCTAGCCAAATAAACTTTAGAAAAAATTAGGAAAAAGTCCTATGTTTTAACCTGCAAATGACACTAGTTAGGCTGCTATTTAGCGTATCATGAATTTTAATTTTTTTAATTTAAATTTTGAAATCAAAATAAGTATTGACTAATTCTTTAATAACAGTCATGAAGGGGCTAAATTAAATGAAATATGTTCTTTTTATACATATATTTAAAAAATACTTACCTAAGTTTTAAATTTTTCAAAATAAAATAGGAGGGGAAGCATTGGTTTATATATTCCTCTTAGTTTCGATTCTAGGGATAATTTTTTTTTCGCTATCTTTTTTCGAGAACCGCCTAAAGCTTCTATAAATACGAATACACCTAATACGTCGAAACTCATAGCCCATGAATAAAAAAAAACCGTTTCAACATCAAAAACAACAAAAACTAGAGCAAACAATGGTTATTTGTATACTTTTCCTTATTTGTATACTTTTCCTATGTTTTACCTTCTTTATCAGTTTGGCTCATTTTATATATAACTTTGATTCTTCTTTTAATTCCTTAACTAAATGGTTATATGACTTCTTAATTGGATTAACAAAAAAGAAAAATATCAACCAGTAGCTAACCTTCTTTAGGATAGAAATTTCCAAGTACAATTTCAAGATGAAAATTTTAAGGCGTTAAACCGTTTTTAAGTGGAAAAATTTTCGAACTGCAGTAGGTTAGAATAAATAATTGCTTTGTACACAATCATTATACATACACTGTAATAGAACACCTTTCGGAAAAGCCCCTCTCCCTTCGTTTACGTGCTTCTGCTTAGTATGTTGTTTATATACCCTGGAATTGTAAGAAGTGAGGTAAATTATCTTTATCACCACGATAAGTCCTTTAATTATCAAGTACACTGTCGACTTCCCACACTTAACATGACAACATCACCGAAAGTGAGATTCGAACACATGACGTCCGTGTAAATCCCATATAGGCAGGTTAGTAAATTTATAGTAAGCGATGGGAAATGCAACAACAACAAGCACCAGTGGTCTAGTGGTAGAATAGTACCCTGCCATGGTACAGACCCGGGTTTGATTCCCGGCTGGTGCAATAAGCTGAGTTTTTTCCTTTTTGACCTTTTTCCCCCAAATTGGAAACGCTCATTCTTTGTAGTTAGTTTTGCGGCAATTTTGGCCAGAACAAGATTTCGGCGGACCTACATATTATTATATTTATAAAAATATTTAGATAAATATTGAGTGAGCACTCATAACTAAACTCCTTTTTTCTCTTCAGCAAGCACCCACGACTTTAAAATACTGAATCCGCCACTAACTCTCGATCCCACTATTACAGAGATGGCAAGATCGTGCTACATCCATTCCCCAATGAAGTAGTCTGTCTCTGGTAAGTATTCTCCCATGTGCCACCAACCTCAATGTGAATACAGTTGTTTTATAGAGAAGATTGTCAGGACTCAAATTCAGTTGCACCCATTCCTATTTGTTCAACATAGCTTCTGGCCTTTAGTATTTTTTGAACTACCCATGATGCTTGTCTTGGTGTTATATCCCACACATGTCTGTCCTTTATATAGTAACTATGAATCCATTTTACCCACAAGCTATCTTTTTTAGTGCATAATCTCCATAAAAGCTTGCATATTGCAGCTTTATTCCAAAAGGCAACATCTAAAACATTTAGCCCTCCAGCAACTTGTGATGAGTAGCAAACTCTATCCCATGCTAGTAATGCCTTTTTTGATACCTTCACCCCACTTGACCACAAGAATTTTCTACAAGTTAGCTTCAATAACTATGACAATCTTTGTAGGTAGCACAAATATCTGTGACCAAAATACTTGAATGGACAAGTGACGCTTGCTCAGTTGGTAAAAGCACCTCCATCCACGACCGTAAGAACTCGGGTTCGAGCCATGCTGGAAGGGAAGTATGGAAACACCATAAATCCTCCTAATTTGAGAGAGGTATAAGAGTTGTTTAGTGCTTAGAGGCACCACCAAAAGCCTCTGATGGTTGTCCATTGATTTGAACAGAATATGACACAGTTTTTAGGCAGACCATGATCCAATGAGTGAAATGATAAGGAAAGTTTAGCCCATTTATAACCTGCTCTAGGAAAAATGCCTCATTAGGCTTTGGTAACATAAAATGGATCTTTCTTTCCATTTTCATTGTCAAGGTTTTCTCTCTCTTTTAAGTCTACATACAAATGATTGAGGGAGGAATTGACACTCTGAGCGTGTATTTGATCAAAGAGAGAGCACGAAAGTTTCTTTTGGGTATAACGGCCGTGCCAAGTTCAATTTGCGCGCACTTTAACTATTTCACTGATTATGAGCTACGTGCCACCTACTAATATAGGTGCCAAGTGATTTTGTCCACTAAATTATATAAACAAAAGAAAACTCAGCTTTTCATCATCCTAAAAGCCAATATTCCTACTAGTATATGTTTGATACAAGAGTTGGTCTAGGCTTTGTATGTCTTGTATATTCATCCCAATATCACTGCAATTATCAGCAGATTCCAGTGAGCTTTGTGGTGATGAGTTGGACTTCACATTATTATAACTTGGATTATTAGCTGGAAATGACGATGTCATTAGTCCACTAATTGACGCCATATTATTGTTGCTCCATTGAGGATTATATGAATTGCTTGAATTGATACAGCTTTGAGCTAGCTGAGCCTTCACTTGCATCAGTTGAGCCTGCAAATATGCTACCTGAAACAACAAGAAAAAATCAATTTCCAAGTAAGGTGGAATTCGTACGACAGCGCCTACAAACCCAGGGACTCTCACCCAGGGAGTACGAGGTCATGGTGTGGGAGGAGTCTTCTTTGCTAGTAGAATGCCCCCCACGAGAAGAAAGAATAGTGGGATGCTCACGCTCTCGTTGGACTTGACAGTCAGTTACAGTGGGTAAACTAACGAAGGGAAAAATTTGATTTAATCACAGAATTGAATCGGATCTCATCCCTTCGTGAAACCTCGTAAATTCGCTTTTCTTCAATGAGAATATAAAGAAAACTAGCAATTTCGCTTCCCAGCCCCACTTTGGCTGCTAGACGAGGAGCTGGGTAGAGAGATAATAGATCCTCCCCCTAAGACGGTAGCTTTTATTTCTTGATTGCCCCGCAAGTTAAATAAGGGATTCTAATGCTTCTTGAAGCCAAATAAGGGCATAAACCACTATATAGAGTCAAAAATAATAAGGCTATCTGTTTTAATAAAATGGTTAACTTCACGGTCACTGAACTATACAAATTATCACAGTAAAGTCACAACACATTAATTCAACTGAACTTTTATTGTTATAATGAATAAAGTCACTAACTTTAATGCGATGAGAAATAGAATGACTTTATAAATTCCAGTGATATTCATATATGAAATTAAACTTTTGTTTTATGGATAGAGGAATCTTGGTTTTATTTCCAACACTTGGGGGGATATCTCTGCGTTTTGATCTGAATAAGTAGTTTTCAGACATCAAACATGATGGCATTCGATTTAACACAAGAATTTATTACTGATGGTTTCTAGCCATTAAAACTAGCCAATGTTAAGAAAGAAATCACTTATTAATCATACTTAGCTAGTTGGAAAGGCACTTTCCATTAACAAGAAGTTGGTTTAGTGGAATATATATATCTTTTGCAAATATCTGATTTCCTGCTTAAAAGGTTTAAAGAACACAAATACTAAGAATCTGATGATATATATATATATATACAATTGAAAGCAAACAGTGTAATCCCACAGGTTGCTTGTGTTTGGAGAGGGTAGTGCGTACACAGCCTTACCCTGCCTTGTGAAGGTAGAGATGCTGGTTTCGGCAGACCCTCTCTGCTCAAACAAGGCACAATCCTAGCAGTGTTTAAAAGAAGTGCAGTAATGAAAAAGCCATAAAGAAGCAGTATCTATAGCAAGATAAGCAATAATTAAAAACAATATGTGATAATAGAAATCTATAAGAAAAATACGGGAATAATACTAAAACTACTGGCAAGATGTTGAGTTACCTGTTGTTGTAAAGCGAAGATGTTGGCAACACAACCATAGACAGGATCTTTAATCCTAGCTTGAGCTTCATAAGCAATGGTGACAACAGCATCAGAACGATCAGCAACAGGAACATGCAACAACAATTTAGACACATTACTTGCTCCAAACACTTTGTGAATTGCAGCAAATTTAGCAGGACCTTCTTCTGAACAAAAATAAGGTGCAAAAATACAATCAACAGCACATTTTCGCCGTAGAAATTTGCATGCACCACAAGGTGATCCTGTCCCAGTTGCCATTGCCAGTATAGCCCAAAACTTATTCAGAAAACTAAAGAGAAAAGAAGGTAGAAAAAAAGAAATGGGGTGCACGAGCACACTAAGAAATGATGGAGATATGAAATGTAAAGTGGGGCTAAATGGTGGATTTGGACAAGTCTTATAAGTCTGAAAGTAGGGACATAAGAGGTTTGTGTGTTGGGTTCTAAGGGGACAATTATTAATGGCTTATGCAATAGTCAATAAGAATTGGTTAGCTTAGTTTATATTATTCCATTTTTATACTACTGTATATGATTGCTTCTTAAGCTTATTTTGTTAATGCGGTCTTTTAAGTAAACTGGTGCGCATCTCGACTAATTTTAGGGTACCTGTTATCGCTCACTAACACAAGTATTACCAAGACTTAATTACACAGATCGGACGAAATCACCTTTTTTATGCTTTCGCTGAAATTTATATATAAAACCTTATAATTCTTAACCCACTTCATTGACCTCTAAACTGCACGTTAAGCTTGCTTCTTAAGTTCTTAGACTTAACTGTGAATTTTTCGATTAGTTTATTAGTTCCAATTGAGGAAGAAAACTCATTCTTTCTCTATTGTTTGTATACCAGCTTTCCTAATATTTTTAATACTAGAGTTTGGAGAAGAAGAATAGTGACACGGTTGGCGGGGCCATAGTCATAAGAATTTGTTATCCTAGTTTATATTTTTCCATTTTTATACTATATGATTGCTTCTTAAGTTTCTTTTAATAATATGGTGTTCAAATTAGTTTGTACATATTTCGATTAATTCTAAAAAACCTGTTACCCCTAGTAACATAAGTATCGAACAACTCTATTTATTAAGGTTTAAATAGATTGGACGAACTGGAATTTGAACCAAAGGCTCACTAATTCTTAATTACTTCCAATTGAAGATAAAAAGTCATTTTTTCTATAGTTAGTGATAAATGGACCTTGGACCTAACTCAATCCCAAAAGCTAGTTTATGAGATGAGGATTGCTCAAGACCATATAAGGAGACGAAAGACCTCAAATCCAAACGATATGGAACAACTCAACACACCCCTTCACGCCCAGGCCTGCATTCTGGAGCGTGGATAACATAAAGACAACTCAACACACTCCCTCACGCCTAGGCCTACACTCTGGAGCGTGGACAACATAAATGGGGGCCCAATATCGATAACAATAATTGGGAGGGCCTGACTCTGATACCATGATAAATGGACCTTGGGTCTAACTCAACTCTAAAAACTAACTTATGAGATAAGAATTGCTCAAGACCGTATAAGAAGACCAAAGACCTCAAATCTCATCGATGTGTGACAACTCAATAGCTACGAAAAGAAGAATATATAGTGACACGGTTGGCGGGGCCATAGTCATTTGTCATGTTGTTTAATTGAACAGTTACGTTTTATTTTTAATAGCAAGAAATAATTGTCCATGTTTATTTGTTTAAGTATTTTCCCGCCGATCGCCGCACCTGGGAACTGCTGCTTCTTTTTTGTTACTTTCTCGAATTTTATTTTCTTGTTATAGCTAATAACACGTGGAGATGAAGCCCGACAGCTTTTTTTTTGACTTTTTTAGTCACAGCTTTGTTTGACTCTTCACTACCTCCGTTCGTGTATTTACATATTGATAGCAAAATTATATCCTCTTTGTAAAGTTTTTAGGAGGTAAAAGTATTTTTTTTTCTTTTAAAATAATATTTTTCAAAAATTTTAAGTTATTTAGTTAAGATGGTGAAATATTTTTGGCCAAAAACATAAATAGTATTTTTATTTTTGGGAAGAAACATAAAATTTTAGCTTTTTTCAAGAAGTAAAAGTAAAAATAAAAAATTAATTTATTCAAGACAAAATTATCTTCAACGTAAATTTATATTTTTCAAATTATCCCTTACTGATTTAAGCTTTTTTTTTTTCTTTTTTTGTTTTTATTTTCTACCATTCTTTTAAAATTAGAGATATCATATATATGAATATATTGTAACTTTCCAAATTCTTTTTTGAATTTTCTTGTTTTTGACTTTTTTTTTGTGTAATGTCTTGTAACTTTCCAAATTATCTTCTTCTTTTTTAACACTAAAGCAAATTATCTACATGCTTCTTTGGATTATCAATTCTCTTCCCACAAGTAATCATTTATAATTTCTTCTGTTGTAGGCTATTAATCCCCGAATTTTTAAAATAATTATCAAATCTAATTTATGAAAATTACCTACAAATAGGTAATAAATTTACAGTTGCATCGCATAATCTATATATTATTAAAAGAAGAAGAAAAAGCCTCAACATTAAGCCAAGTGACAGTCTCACAGTAGGTCACTTGGCAATTTAGGACAAAGCTAGCTAGGTTAGGTAATAATTAATTTTTTTATTTAAATTTTAAAAAAATAAATTATACTTTATGTGTTGTTAATAATTAGTTAGTTTTTTTGCATTTAAAATTAAACATACTTAACTAATTTTTTACGAAAACAATAACTTTTTATATATTTAAATTATTTCTATTTTATGCTCAATAACATCTTTCAAGTCTGACACTCAGAATCATTTTGTTACAACTACCATGGCTATACATAATTTCGTTGGTCGACATTCTTCTACCGATAAGGAATTCAACTATTATGCTAATAAAGGCATTAATGCAGAGATTGAGGAAGGAGATGGGCCTTTTGGTATTCCTTTAGAAATGCAACGCAAGTCTTCTACTAATATGGAGGCGTTGTGTGATAGAACGAGAGATGAAATTGTTGAGAAATATTATCATGTGAGAGTAACTTTGCTTATTATTTCATGATGGATTATTAGGTAGTAAATTGTGGGATAGACTTTTAATTCATACTGAATGATGACAATAAGTAATTATACTAGATAATATTATACACTTTGGTATAACTATATATTTGATTGATTTAAATCTTGAATATGTATATTTACTTTATGTTTTATATTTTAATTAAATAAAATAAAAAATAATAAAAGTATCTTATGATAAATATTTAAGTTTATTTTTCTCTTTAAAATAATTATAAGACCTTGGTACTATCCTTTTTAGTAAGTTCACACTCAAAAGCACTTTTTAAAAAGATTAGCCAAATAAAATTTGTTTACCAAATGTTGCAAAAAGTAATTCTTAAATGAACTGGCCAAACACAAACTATTTTTATCAAAAGTACTTCTGGAAAAAAGTACTTTTCAAAATAAGCAGTTTTTGGTAGCTTGGTTAAACGGGCTCTTAATTTTTCACTGTTAATCTATTTTAACAAGATAGAGATTAAGTAATTGGGAACTTTACATAACTATCACAGTACAAAAGAAATATAACAAATTCTTAGCAGGAAACCCTGTGTTACAGCTATGGCAGGCAGATATTTATATTTGTAGCACGCAATTTCATTAAAATAGAAATATTAATTTTTAATTCCTAAAAATAAGCAAATTGAATGGAAAGTCAATAATTATTTGTACTAAAATCATGCTTTTTTTCTCTCTCTCTTTATCTATTAGCTTTCCTTCTTTTTCTTCATCTTATCTAAATATGTTCCATTCATTTTTTTTTATAATTGTCTTTCCTAAGTTTTTCTCTTCCTTCTTTCTTCCTTTCTTAACATAAAGATCTTACTTTAGTAATAATATACGTTAATATATAAAATATATAAAAAATATTTATAAAAAATACATCTTCAATTAAGATGATACTTGACATATGAAATATACATAAACAAATATGTCTTAAATTTAATTAAGATGGCACTAGACGTATAAATGTATAAAAAATACACATAAAAATACATCCTGAATTAAAATGGCACTTGACATGAAATATACACAAAAAAATATGTTTTAAATTTAATTAAGATGGCACTAAACATATAAATATACAAAAAATATACATAAAAAATACGTCGTGAATTAAAATTGCACTTGACATATAAAATGTATTTGAAATATACATTAATAATACATCTTAAAATAAGATGGCACTTCACATATAAATATACGAACATAAATACATAAAAATATATTTTGAATTAAAGTGATACTTGATATACAAAGTATTAAAACATATAAATCAATATATCATGCATCAAATTTTTTAAATATGGAATGAAGAAGATGAATGTTGGAAAGAGAAAATGGAGATGGAAAACCAAATACTTTCTGTGATTAATGCACACAGTTAACTTATTAAATGTTGAGCTTAAATTTTAGCAATATGGTAATAATAAAAAAAATTGCTCTTCATCGACTAAACAAGAGATGATTCTATTTGTTTAAATAAAAGTTAAAAAGGAATCAAGCGTGTAAAAGACTCTAAGTAATTTATTGATAAAGTTATTGGTGAAGGCCC
Organism: Nicotiana obtusifolia; assembly: GCA_002018475.1. Lineage (NCBI taxonomy): Eukaryota > Viridiplantae > Streptophyta > Magnoliopsida > Solanales > Solanaceae > Nicotiana > Nicotiana obtusifolia. The sequence goes on along the minus strand of MCJB01048330.1, from coordinate 12,821 downwards.
TCGCAATAGGAAGAGGCGGTTGTCATTTGAAAGTAAAGGCTCTTCTCCTGTTTTACGAATTCTACAACTCTCTTTACTGAGCGCGACTCCACCTATATTCCTACCAGTAGTTTTTCTTTCATTCAATCATCATTTGTTTGACAGCTTAAACTAGACTCCACCTTAGAGATAGATTTTTGGTCTTAATCAAAATAGGATAAGAACGCGTCGGAACGATCGGTAGCTGCTTAGTCTCATCTGAAAGTTTAATCTCCATATCTATTGTTGTAGTTATCTTCATCTAATAGTAGTAACTAAAATTACAATTGTCTGAATAAGTTGTTGGTTGGATCTTTACTAGTAATTTAATAGGAACTGCATAATCATATGGTTGGGCAAAGAACTGCTAAAAAACGAGAAGATATCATTAGTGTTGAAAGTAGGCACGCTGGATGTGAGAAGTGTACTAAATCAAATGTTTCTACTTAATTACCTAGGGTGAAAGACACTTGTAATTAATTAAGTAGGTTTACTTAACTTTAAGCAAAATTTATAATTTTAATATCCCGTAATCATAAGCCATTGTACTCTAATGCTCAGACAAAATGTCCCCTTGATTGACTGCAACTTTGCTAATTAATGATCAACAAATTTAATTAGTTCTTACGTAGGTCAAAATCCTCCGTTATTTTGAGTAAATTATGTGTACATTCTTTGTTGAGTTGTTCCATATCGGTGGGATTTGAGGTTTTTGGTCTTCTTATATGGTCTTGGGCAATCCTCATCTCATAAGCTAGTTTTTGGGGTTGAGTTAGACCCAAGGTCCTTTTATGTTGTCCACGCTCCAGAGTGCAGGCCTGTATGTGAGGTCGTGTGTTGAGTTGTCCCACGTCTGTGAGATTTGAGGTTTTTGATCTCCTTATATGGTCTTGAGCAATACTCAAATATGTTTATTTTTGTGCATTACCTCTTTTGCAAAACAAACCATGCAACTGAAAAGGAGCAATGCACTTCCTTGTCAAGTTAGTTTTTGTTGAGTTGTCCCACGTTGGTGGAGGATTTGAGGTCTTTGGTATTCTTATACGGTCTTGGGCAATCCTCATTTCATAAGCTAACTTTTGGGGTTGAGTTAGATCCAATGACCATTTGTCATACTTTTTATCACTTGAAACATAAGATTTCGTTTTTTCCCTACCAAACATCTTCTTAATACAAATTAACTTTTTCTAAACATGCTTAGAAAGTGGACAAGATAATATATACAATAGTTTGAAGTTAGGCTAGATGAATCTTTTATATTCAGTTAAAGTATTTATTTTAGTATATTTACCTATCTATTAACCTAGTACAATTCTCCCTTTTATCTAGGCACGAGACTAATTATACTAGGTGAAACTCATATAAACAAATTCTAGTTATCAAAGATTAGAAGGTTGATAAATGAATAGGGGAAAAATAAAAAGGCTAAAGAATAGGCAATGACCTATCTTTCCAAGAAGAGTAAACAATCAAAACGGAAAAAAACTTATCTGCACCGAATGTTTACACCAAACAAATAAATAAATAATTCTTGTCACTATATTTAAATACAATTGCTAGTAATTAACTATGGTTAACTACCTTTTATTTTGTACATGATCTTAATAGTAAATAAAATTATACTTGATCATCTTGCTATTTCCTTGTGCTCTTAACGGCAAGTAGATTGAATAAAAATTGTAAATCATTTTTATCAATTCTTGTGGCCAAAATATTCCAATAATTCTTATGGAGTGATAAGAAGTACAAAAATTATTTCTTTATTGCCATTTACAAATTATATTTTTTTATAATACAATCATTTATTTCTTATGGCCAAAAGTTTTAAATAATTATACAATCATTTTTTATAATACATTTCGAAATAAAAGTTCCAAGAAGCAAAGTTCTATTTCACCAAAAAGACTCTTGGTACCAATCTCAAGAATTTAGATTCCTCTCACTCTACTTTTCTAACTTTCGATGTCACAGGTTTTTGTTTACGAAGAAGGGAGACATAATTTTTTTGGTCGTAGGTCATGGAGGTAGTAATTAATATCACAATAACGGAGCTAAAGGGATCGACGAAACTCCTTTGCTGAAAAATTATATTGCGTATATAAGGTTAATTTTTTTTATGTATTTATATTAGAAGTTAACTTTTTGGCTTCTTTGGGTATTTACCTTCTTTTTTAAAATTTCATAGATAAAAATCCTGTATCCGACATTGTTTGCTGTTGAGTTGTCCCACATCGGTGGGACTTGAGGTCTTTGGTCTTCTTATATGGTCTTGAGCAATCCTCCTCTCATAAGCTAGTTTTTGGGGTTGAGTTAAGCCTAAGGTCCATTTATCATGGTATTAGAGCCATGTCCATCCCAATTATTGAGATCTTTGGTCTCCTTATATGGTCTTAGGCAATCCTCATCTCATAAACTAATTTTTGGGGTTGAGTTAGGCTCAAGGTCCATTTATCATTCGCCTTCATTAAATCAGGTATACTTCGAGCTCAGGACCAAATGCATAGAAAGCAAAAGAGCCAATTTAGTCGAGCGGCAAGTAGCAACTTTGGAACTTCTTTTCGGCATTAAAAAATTGAGAGATGATGAAAAGAGATTTCGGTAAGTTGTTTAGTATAATAGACCCCAATAATTGAACTAAAAAAAATTAATTAATTATTCGTTGAAGCCATTAATTAAATAAGCACATTATGGGTGGGGGTTTTTGTTGATCAGAATCAATTTCAAGAAGGCAAGCTCTCATCAAAAGGTGAAACAATGACCAAGAAAAAGAAGACAAATAAAGAAAATAAAAAAGTGCCACTGTGAGTGTCTCACATCGGTGAGATTTGAGGTCTTTGGTCTCCTTATATAGTCTTGGGCAATCCTCATCTCATAAGCTAGCTTTTGGGATTGAGTTAGGCCCAAGGTCCATTTATCATGATATCAGAGCCAGGTCTATCCCAATTATTGTTATCGATGTTGGACCCTCATTTATGTTGTCCACGCTCCAGAGTGCAGGCCTGGGCGTGAGCGGGTGTATTGAGTTGTCCCACATCGATAGATTTGAGGAGGTCTTTTGTCAAAATTATGTGGTCACTTTCAATGGCCCGACCTGTTTGTCTTGAGCTTGACATATATTTTGGAAGCGAATTTACAATTTGAACTTTATGAGTTCGAATATTACGAAATTCATTCATTTGAGTTAGTAAGTTCGAAATTTAATAATAAATTTTTAATACTTATATCGTCTCGTCCAAAACTATTGCATTAGACTAAACCTATAGCTTATACTCTACATCCGCCCATTTGATGGAATTTAAGCAATCAATCATATGCCTCAATCCGAACCTAGATGGGAAAGGTAGTAAGAATTCGTTAAAAAAAAAAAAAAAAAAAAAAAAAAACTTAAATAGAATTAAAACTTAAGTATCTTGACAATGATTCAAAAGAGAAAATATTCTAAATTGGGAGAATATTGTCTACCAAGAGATCATTTATGTAGCACATTAAGTAAATTACATCGGCTTTCAGTGGCGTGCACTAATAAATAACTTATATTTTTGGGCGATTAAAGAGGTCGCCGCAAAAATTCACTTATTTTATTGTTAGCTTTGGTGGTGACTAAACGCACCACAAATAATTTAATAGAGGTCGCTAATTGCAAGAGCGACATACATGTCAGCATTTTCAGTAGCGACCTTGAAAGTTGTCACAAAATATATTTTTTATATGTCGCCATTTTCAGTGGCGAACCCAAATGCGACCCTCTAAGTCGCCACAAAATGTAGTATTCATGTCGCCATTTTCAGTGGCGACCTTAAAAGTTGTCACAAAAGGTAGTATGTACTTGTCGTTATTTTCAGTGGCTACCCCAAAAATTGCCACCAAAAGTAATAGTTATATGTTGCTATTTGCTGTGACGACCATAAAAGTCGTAAATAGTATGCTGCCGCAACAGCAAATAGCGCCAAAAATAGATTTAATAGAAGTTGTCTTCTGAAAGAGCGATATACTTTTGGTGGCGAGTGTGCCACAAATAACTTTAGCGGAGGGACGCCACTTGAATTAGTGGCATGTAGTATGGGAACCTTTGCTGGCGACTAAATGGATCGCCACAAAAACTTATTTGTTCTTTATTAAGCTTCTGTGGCGACTAAATATGCCACAAATATATTTAAACGCCACTTGGATACTTTTGGTGGCGACTAAATAGGTTTTTGTTTCATTAAATATCATACTTATTATGCCAAAATTTATGAATAATTTTTGCTTAAAATATTATTGAAGTTAGTAATTCATATATAATAAAGTATTTATTAATCAAAAGGATTTTTCATTATTAATAATAATCGCATGAACAATTCATACATTATAATACCCATATTAGTCTTTGCGTAAAATAATATAGTATTTAATTGAGCGCATAAGAAAAGTAATAGTTGCCAAATAAATTAATGCAAATTTTGATTGATGATATTAAATAATATACTCGTTAAGTTATGTCAAAATTTATGAATAATTCCGCTGATAAAAAATGTTATTGATGTTAATAATTCATGTATACTAAACTACCTATTATTAATCAAAAGGATTTTTGATTATCAATAATCGTTGCATGAGCAATTGACACATTAATGCCCATATTAGTTTCCGCATAAAATAATATAGTATGAACACATAAGAAAAGATATAGTCGCCAAATAATTAACATAAATTTTGATGGATGATGTTAAATAATATACGCATTAAGTTATGTGAAAATTTATGAATAATTCTGCTTAATAAAAATGTTATATTGACTATAAATGGCATGTCAACCTTCCATATGGGACATGTATTTTTTTTTTTTAACAAAACACAACTGTCTATTGGAATCAATCTGAAGTTAGTACAGTAATTAATTAAAGTGAAGAAGCTCTCTTGAGTCAACTTCATTCTTGCATTTTCCTGCAGTCAGAATCTTGAGCCTTAACACAGATATTGCTAAATAAATCAGCTTTTATCATGTCACCCCCTAGTGATAATGATTATGATTGGGCTAAAGAAGTAGAGGAATTTGAAGCAACAAAAGCTGGTGTAAAAGGGCTAGTAGATTCTGGTATTGATAAATAGACCTTGGGCCAAACACCAAAGACCTCAAATAACACCGATGTGGGACAACTCAACACCCCCTCACGTCCAAGCCTGCACTCTGGAGCGTGGACAACATAAATGGGGTCCCAACATCAATAACAATAATTGGAATAGGTCTGACTCTGATAATATGATAAATGTACATTGGGCCTAACTCAACCTCAAAAGCTAGTTTACGAGAGGAGTATAAAGACCTCAAGTGACAACTCAACAGGTAACACAAAAATACCAAGATTTTTCATTTACTCATCATCAGATAATTTGACCAAAAATCCATCACTTTGCAAGAACAGCCAAATTCAGCTGAAAATCCCTGTCATAGACTTGCAAAGAATTGAAAGTGTTCGTGGTGGGAGAAAGGAAATTGTTGAAGAAATTAAAAAGGCAGCTCAAGATTGGGGCTTTTTCCAGATTGTGAATCATGGGGTTCCAGTTAGTACTTTGGATGCAATTCTTGAAAGCACTAGAAATTTTCATGAACAGCCTAAGGAGGCTAACATGGAACTCTACTCTTCTGATAATAAGAATAAAGTTAGAGTTTTTACTATCAATGGATCTTTTCAAGAAACCCATGTGGCCAGTTGGAGAGATGCCTTAGCTTGTACTTTCCTTGATGGAAAACTGGATCCAGAAGCTATTCCTCTCATCTGCAGGTACATTTTTAAAAAAATCAAATTTACCAATATTGGGAATGAAATTGACCTGAATAGAATTGAAAAGATATGGATCATTTATATAACATATCCTAATTAGCTTGCAATTATACATGATCGTCAGGTCCTACCTTTTCCAGGAGTCTTTTATAATCTGTCACAGATGTATATGCCAGTAGCGAATAAAGATAACTTCTAGTACTTTTTTACTTTTATTTTGTGTTGTATTGATCTGAGATGAGTTTAAATGAAGCTATATGGTTGGTGAGGATTCATATATAACCGACCCAACTTGCTTGGAATTTGAGACATGGTATATCCTAAGTGGTTTTCAGTTGAAGTGTCTTTGGGCCAGAGTTTTGACTGTACTGGACGCCTAAACGGCCAAATCATACTGTCTTACACACCCGAGTTATCTTTGCTCTTTTTTTTGTGTGATTCCCCTCCCCTTTTGATTCTCCTTTAATCCCCTACGTTGGATCTATTGCTTCTTTGATGACTCGAACCCAAGACCCTGGAGTTGTAAGTGGGGGTGCTGACCATCTGAGCAACCCCTCTTTTCTCTTTGTCCTGTAAATCAGCTCATTGATCATATAACTAGAAGTGAATGTATCACAATCGAGGTGAATGATTGGAAGTGTTATCTAATCTCCGCAACATGGCATGCGCCTCTTCTAGTAGGTTAAGTTATGAATATTCATGAGAGACTGATTGTCAGGCTCTTTCTTTCAGTGCTACTAAGTATTACATGCTTCGATTTTCTTTTATCACAAATAAACTTTCTAGTTATATTGTTTATTTCTAAACACGATAGGCCATCATATCGATGTATAATCTAAATGCTTTTGCAGAAAGGAAATAACAGACTACATGGAATACATGATCAAGGTCAGAGAAACAATCTCAGAGATTCTTTCAGAAGCCTTAGGTCTAAGCAGTGACTATCTTGCACAGATAAATTGTCTAAAAAGTGAATACTTGACATGCCTTTACTATCCACCTTGTCCTGAGCCAGAACTGGCGTTAGGCACAATCAACCACTCCGATTCCACCTTTCTAACTATGGTAGTTCAGGATTCTAGTGGTGGCCTTCAGGTTCTTTATCAAAATCATTGGGTTGACGTGCCACCTATTCCTGGTGCTCTAGTCGTAAACATTGGAGATCTTATGCAGGTAATTCTTTGAGAGTATTCTCAAGTCTGCAACTTTTTTTCAGTTTGCAAATATTTCATAGCTTTTTAACTTAGTGACAAGATTTCAAAATGTACTTTGCAGCTTATTACTAACGACAAATTCAAGAGCGTGGAGCATAGAGTATTGGCTAGACCTGTTGGGTCGAGGGTATCAGCAGTATGTTTCTTCTTCCCCAGTTCTGAATGTATGTTAAAGTCATACGGACCGATCAAAGAGCTCTTATCAGAGAAAGATCCTCCGTTATACAAGTCAGTCTCGAATCTTGAATATATGGCTTATTACCAGAAGAACGTACGAGAATGTACTTCAGCTCTTCCTCATTTTAAGCTGTGAGTTAAGAGTACTGTTTTATGTATAAAGTAGTTGCTAATTTGGCTCGGTAAGCTTGAAGTTCTCTCTTATTGTGTGAGGATACTTTGTTAAATTTACTGTACGGTTGAAGAAATCTTAAAACACTTTCACTGGTGTGACTTCTTAAAGTTTTCATTGATGTTTTTCCATTTCATTCTGCTCAGCAAAAACGCTGATGTTTAAGCTAATCTCATTAACAGTAGCTGAAGCTATGGACAGACGAGGACACAATAGAAATATTGCTTGATAAGAAAGCAAAAGAAGAAAATGCATGATTAAGAAGGATTAGTTTAATACTAGAAGACATAGATCAAACAAGGGGGGCAGCCCGAGAAGGGTCGGACCACAAGGATCTATTGTACGCAGCCTAACTTGCATTTCTGCAAGAGGTTGTTTCCACAGCTTGAACTCGTGACCCTTTCCAATTACGCCAAGACTCCCTTTCCAAGAGATCAAATAGACACAACTAAATATATGGCAAAAGTTGACCGATTGAGAGCGAAATGTAGCTCCCAAAACGACTAATATTTGGGACCAGAAGCAGTACTATATCGTTAAATTTTCTTTTTTCCTTTCCAATATCATTATGGGAATCAAATCAATTTGTCATCCTGAAGTTGAGTTCGCAGAATAAAAGAACATAATGACTGATAATATTCCTCATAGTACTAGAAAAGAAAATTTTCTTTTTAAGTTTGTCAGTACCATGATTTTAACATTACAGACTTTGGCAAATTAGAAAATGTACAACTTTCCATATGGAAAGTAAACTTGTGTCAAGCTGGTGCAACAATGTCCAATCTTTGCCTGAAAATTACTTATTCCCACCTGATCAAAGACCTGGAAAATCTATTGTTCCTTTAAGAGGTAACAGTCCAATTATAGACATCAGTGAAGCTCGAGCAGGGGCAGAGCGACAATGTCGCATACGGGTCCGGCCAAACCCTTTGGTTCTAACCTTGTATTTATCTTAAAAAATTTATTGAATATGTAAAAGATATTAGTTTAGAACCTACTAACTTAAAATGATTAGAATATCGAACCCATAAAGTTTAAATCCTGGCTCCGCCTCAGAGCTCGAGGACATGACCAATCTGCACTAATACAGCAAATAATTAAAGCCAGTCAAGAATTCGGGCATTTTCAGGTTTTCTTTCCCTTTTTTCTTTGAGTTTCCATTCTGAGTTTAACTTCTATTGAATAGAATTTTTACATTATCAGGTCACTTAATGTAATTTTGCGAAAAACAGGTGATAAACCATGGAATTTCAGAAGCATTACTCACTACTAGAAATCAGGCATTTAGAGACCAAATATTAGCGACCAAAGTTGGTCTGCCACAAAAAGCGACCAACTTTGGTCGCCAACATAGACAAAAAAAATGAAAAAAAAACTTAAATAAAATAGCGACCATAATAGGTCGCCAACTGGTCGCCAAAGTGTTCAACATTTTGACCGGACTGGTCAAACAAATTCGGTCAAAGAAAATTCAAAAATAGCGACCAACTTTGGTCGCTAAACTGGACCCACGTTCAATATTTGCGACCAAAGTTGGTCGCCCAAGGAAGGGAAATACAGTAGCGACCAAAGTTGGTCGCCTTTCTTGAAATTTAAATTAAATCAGAAAATAAACTGGCGACCAACTTTGGTCGCTAAATGGAAGGAATTTTATGGTGACCTAAGCGACCAAAGTTGGTCGCTCCCATGAATATTAAATAAAATCAGAATTTAATTTAGCGACCAACTTTGGTCGCTTCTTGGAGGAAATTTTATGCTGCCATAAGCGACCAAAGTTGGTCGCTTATCTGAAAAATTACAATAAATCAGATTTTCATTTAGGGACCAACTTTGGTCGCAAGTAGAAAGGTATATATATTGGCGACCAAAGTTGGTCGCTTTCTTATTAATATTTTACCAAAATGTATAAATATATTACTAATATATATATATATATATATGTATATATTGATATATAATATACTATACAATATAAT
>MCJB01048329.1:86363-125644 GCA_002018475.1 Nicotiana obtusifolia | reverse complement strand
TGCTTCTGGGCTGCCATTCGAACCAATGCGACCTCTCTCCTCTCGTCCAAAAGATCTAGGCATGTGTTCATGGCTTCTCGATTAGACTCTTCGGTTGCGTACCGGAATCTGAGGCTTGGTTCGCCGACTTCGACATTTCAGTGCTGGGGACTTGGTGCTAAGGAGAACCACACTCAATACTAGAGACCCTAATGAGGGAAAGCTAGGACCAAATTGGGAAGGCCCTTACACTATATTAAAAGTTACCGGAAAAGGCTCTTATAAACTGGGGACTTTAAGCGGCAAACAGCTACCAAACAACTGGAACGTGAGCCACCTGAAAAAATACTACTGTTGAGGTACCGTACTCTACCTTTCTTATTTCCTTCTTATTTTCATTAATGCTAACGCATGCAGGGCGAGCAGACATCAAATGAATACCACATCCTTAGGCTGAAAGCGCGCGCTGCACTCTTTTTTCCTTCGTCCGGTTTTGTCCCAATATGGGTTTTCCGGCAAGGTTTTTAATGAGGCAGCACGTATACCGCGCTACTATATAGAAATCCTACCCGCACCGATCTTGTTTTTATCAAATTCGAAGGGGGAAAGAGTAAAAGATCGCTAGGAATCGATGTAAGGGTCAAACGGCCGAAGGAGCCGTACCCAGATAGATCGATCAAACTCACCCCTAATCGACGAAAAGTGTATTGCTACGCTAAATACGAACAAAATCGTTTAACGCTTACATTTGTGTTATACTAGCAAATTCTGAAGGTTTTTTATCTATAATGGCGCAATATAGGAAATCAAGATCGAACAGATCGAATCCAATCTACGGCCAAGGCCGAACCCATCGAGAAAATTCTCGTGTAAAAAGATTCAACATATGGCTAAGGCCTAAGAGATAAAGATAAGATCGAATCCGATCTACGGCCAAGGCCAAACTCATCGAGAAAATTTACTCGTCGAGAAAATTCTCGTACAAATAAATTCAACGTATGGCCAAGGCCTAAGAAATAAAGATCGAATCCGATCTACGGCCAAGGCCGAACTCATCGAGAAAATTTACTCGTCGAGAAAATTCTCGTACAAATAAATTCAACGTATGGCCAAGGCCTAAGAGATAAAGATAAGATCGAATCCGATCTACGGCCAAGGCCGAACTCATCGAGAAAATTTACTCATCGAGAAAATTCTCGTACAAATGATTCAACATATGGCTAAGGCTTAAGAGATAAGGGTAAGATCAAATCCAATTTAAGGCCAAGACCGAATTCACCAAGAGTCCCTCATACAAGTAAATCCACTCACCGCTTTATTGGGACACAGCCCGAATTCTATCGCGTTTGCTCGGTGAAATGCGAGAAAAGAAAAACGAATTGGTCGACTATTACACAGAAAATAAGGACTGATCATCATTATAAGCAAAGCTAGAGTTTGATACATTGTCACAACCATCTTTCAACACCCAAAAAGAGGCCCGTTGACCTTACCTATTGCAAAAAATATACACACACAAGAACGATTCAAAAAACACGTCCCACCAAAAAACAAAATTACCACCCCGGCACAGCCACTACGCTATCAATCAGAAGCATCCTCAAACTCCTCAGGAAAAACTTTTCTCCTCATTTCCTCCTCCTCCTTGGCAGCCTTATCAATATCAGAAGAGAGCTCGATACCGCGAGCTCGAAGTTCCTCGAGCAAATTAAGTCGAGCTTGACACTGGTTATAGTCGGACAAAGCAATAGATTGTTGTTGAGCCGCATCGGCATCAGCTTTGTACTGGGTAATAATATCCTCGGTTTTAGCTTTGACGGCATTCATCTCCGATTTGACCTCATCAAGCCGCCCAGACAGGACTGCCCGATCTTGCTGAAGCAATTCAACCTGAGCCCGGACATCTTCATTATCTTTAGTCAGAACCTTTATCGTCTCCTGGGCTTCTGAGATTCGTTCGTGGAGAGCCGATTTTTCAGCGGTCAAGAGCTCGACCTTGGCCCTCCAATTACTGGCCTCGGTTTTTGAATCACTCAACTCAGACTTGAGCCGATCCGATCGAACATCATTTTGATGCATCCGTTCAACACAAATAACATATTCTTTCTTCATATCCGATAGCTCTGCACGGAGCCTGGTCAAAGTACCTTCAAGCTGACTGCGTCTCGCCCACTCCAGCTCCATCCCTTCCCTAATGCGAAGGAAAACTTCATGGTTGAGCACGGAGGACTGCAAAATTGCAAATGGTTATATCTCCAGTTGGGAAGTGCAAATAAGAACGTGAAAATAATCAAGGGAATTGAGAGATCCTTACTCTATTCAATGCTTGCTGCGATTCATTAAGCAGACAGGTCCAATCAACAGCATTCATAGCAGCCTGGTCCTCTTCGGTTACCAAGCAATGAAGGTAACTCGCTATACCCACAGGTGGACCTAATGCTCGAGCATCTTCAGGAATGGCAATGGTTATTATCCGATTCCTTTCGGGATTCCGGCTCGGCGCATGAAACTTATTCACCAACTTGATATCGGGTGCGAACGAGCTCGATTTCGCCCGAGGGCTTCTTCGAGGAATATCGAAACCAAAGGTACTGGACGACGGGCACCCATCGAAGAAATCGTCAAAGCCCCCAGCTGTGGCTGGAACTTTATCCGGCCTGTGGCTGGCAGTGTCCTGATTCATTCCAGAAAAGGATGGTGATTGCGATTGTGTCGCTCCTGGAAGGGTCGAAGGTCTGTAAGTCGAACTTTGCATATTCGCCTCTTCACCGGACCTTATTTCCTGTTCAACGCCGATCGGGGAAGAAGCGCCGTTTCCTCTCGCAGCAGGACCGGGGACCTTTCGAGAACCCCTACGATGCCTGAGCCCCTCTCCCTCATCGGAATCTTCGCTCACTTCGACGGTAACGGTGGTAGCTGGGACTTTCCGGGCAGCCATTTTCCTCCTCTTCTTGGGCCCGACCTGCTCGGAGGACTCCCCCTTTTTCTTTCCCTTTTCTTTCACTGGTATAGGGGGTGGGCGTACAACTGCCTCAGTAACAGCCGCCGATCTCAGCTCGGCATCTCTCGACAGGCCTGCAAAATGAGCTTGGTTAGCTATCAGGTATCAGCTTCAATCAACTAAATAAAATCAAGCATGTACAGATCGCACCGTGGTTCTTGGCTTCCCACAAGCCTTTGGATATTTCCCTCCAAGCTCGTTCGGAATATGGTCTCTGGGCCACAATCTTTCCTACCCAATCTTTCAAATCGTCGATCATGGCCGGTGATTGTCGAACAGCTGTGCATAGTCAGGAGTCAATGACATATCAACGATCGAAGGCGAAAACTCATACAGGGGGATACAGAAATACTTACGCGACATATTCCATCTCTCCGGAAACGGCATGCTTTCAGCAGGAATCAAATCGGAGGTCTTTACCCGAACAAATCGACTCATCCAACCTCTATCCCTATCCTTATCTATACTTGAAAAGGGGGCCTTAGTGGCCCGACGAACTAATTTAATTAGCCCCTCTCGAAACATCCGGGGACTGTACAACCTAAGCAAATGATCGAGGCTAAAAGGATGGCCTCCCTCGATCTTATATATGAAAAAGCGGAAAAGATAAATAATACGCCAGATAGAAGGATGAATTTGAGCAAGAGTAACTTGGTATCTTTTGCAGAAGTCTACAACTATGGGATCTAAAGGCCCAAACGTGAAAGGATATGTATAAACGCTGATATATCCCTCTACATGTGTGGTTATGGATTCCTCAGGGGATGGTGAGATTACTTCTTTATCTTTCCAATAGCAGTCGTCCTTAACCCGGTCCAGGTGTTGTGGAGTGATAGTACTAACATAATCGGAAACTGGCTCACCTCGACCAGGCACGGAAGATGATTTCTCAACTTTGAAATGTACGCCTATATAACATCCGGTGAACAAAGGCATTCAATGGAGGTTCTGTGGAAGATCCTTCTATGTCAAGGGGTTCGGCCCTGTCAACAGATCGAGCGGGGGACGGCTGGCGTGTGGTACGAATTTGGAAGTTTTCGCCATAATTATGAAGAGAAGTATAATGTTTTCAGAGAAAATTTTTTGAAGTGATGAAGATGAACAGCGAAAAAGCAATAAATGGATCAACAACGGAAAATAAAGAGACGAAACAAGTCCAAAGGGTAGTATTTAAACTATTTCAGAGAACTGCGGCACAGAGTACAACGTGAATGACGGTTGAGATACGAGTGGCGATTGAGACGTGAAGCATTAAATGCGATGTAAGAGAATAGACCACTGCAAAAAACAGGTGATGATTACCTGTACTAGTGCATCATTGCTAGGCCGTCACACAGGGAGGCTCTAGAACAGGAGACGTCGATAAAGAGGGTTTCTGAAACCCGGTATAAGACATTATCGATCGTTTGATTGATAACCATAAGTCAAGGGAAATTTCACGTCGTTTATTGTCTTAACTCTCCAATAAACGAGGGGACTATCTGTATTGGGTTAAACAGTCGTAAAGCCGGGTCGGAGACTACCAAAGTCAAAGTGCTTAGGCTGAAATCACGAAGTCAAACATGAGGATCGAAATCGGTTCAGAAAAGATCATACGATCGAGGATCAATCCTTATCCCTTACGCCTTGCCTCCGGGCAGATCTTCATCTATATCTCTTTATGATGCTTGTACTGCTATTTTAGGAGTATTAAGTGTATTAAATCTCATAATAAATGAGGCCTTCTTTGTAGTCCGTTGATAGCTTTTATTGTAACCTTTGCACTCACCCATGTAACCTTTGCACTTACCCATGTGAATTAAATATAGAGACTTCTAGGCTTCCCCAGGCGGGAAGATTGGTTTATAAGGGTGGAAGACACTCCCTTTTTGGGACACTTTTGGCCAGACGAGAAAATATACATGTTCTTCATCATCTTTTCTATTATCTTCTTTTTATAACTTCTTATTGAGTGCCAGTTTGATTACTCTATTTTTATCTCAATTCTAAGCCCATGAATTTCGCCTTTGTTTGATAGCGAAAGAATTTGCAGATCCTTAAACCCGCTATAAATTCAATTGTTATCCAATATTAAGGGTAAACAAACTGAACCTAAGATGCTACGGACAATAATGTTGTCATGAGGATTATCAAGATAACTTATACTAGAATGGTGATGCATTTACACATTTGCAGTATGCTAGAGTTGTTTAATTGAAGCGCGTAAGCTGCTTCATGCCCAATATACTCTTAACCATATCACAATAAATAGAATTGAGAAATACAAAACAGGAGTAATGCTTCAAAATTGTACCTTAAAAGCAACCTTGGACTTGGAGATAGTGGATAATGTCACTATGTGCTTAGCTCTACTATTGGGTAGATTCTCATCAACTGTGGTTACGCGAAGTAATAGAATTTTTTTGATAAATCCATGATGATCGATAGAATTGAGAGAAAGCTCTTGGTTCGCCAATCTTATATAGAATATAGAAATATAGGACTCGATGCAAATACAAAAGAATGTGTGAACTGAGCACTTGTCACCCCTGAACTGAACACAATTTGATTACTTCTGAATGTAAAATAGCAATAAACATACTTTTTTTTTTGTGCGTGTATATTGTATCGTGCTAACGTGCATAAAGACTAGTATATGTTTAAATCGAAGAATAATAAACAAATAAAATTTATATCAGGGAGAAGCCGAACAAGATCATATTAATATCGGAAAAGGGCCAAAAATGCCCTTAATGTATTAGAAATGCTTTATGAATGTCCTCCTTCCACCTATTAAGTTAAAAAATGACCTTAACGATACTTCTAGGATTTACAATGTCCTTTTAACAGAATCATGACATGTCATTATTGTTCTTTTAGTTAAACATATGGCTTCGATTTATTGGTCCATGTGGATTTTTTTACCCAATTTAAAGGACCCGACCAGCACATGACTGAACCCAACACCCAAACCGTTTATCCTAACACATCGATTCATCCCTCCTTTTCCTGTTGCTCTTCAATTTCATCTCTTTCCATTCTAATCGTTCTTATTATGTAAACCCACGACTATAATAAGTCAGTAACATCATTATCAATGGTCAATAAAGAATAATGTGTGAAACAATTGAGAACAATAGAATAACGGAGAATCAATTTCACATCTTATCTTTCTCATTTTTCAAAAATAATCCTGGCTATCAAATTGGGAACATAAGGATCGGAGGCTATAACTAGTGCAAGAGAGAAGGAACGGAGGGGTCGTAGGGGAAATTGAAGTCTCTAGCACTAGAAGATAAGGATCTTAGATGAAAATCAAACTTTTTGTATTTATCTCCACCAGCCATTTCTCGAAGTTGCATCAATGGCCGAATTTGCTACTGCTGCTGTTTTCCAGATTAATTACTTCCTCGTCAACCTCTTATTTGCTCGGTCATCATCTACCTGGAACTCTCCCCTTGTATGATAATAGGTACAATACAAATAATCTATGCAGCTTCAACATCTCTTGGCCAACGGAATTTTTAGAGAAATCGACGCAATCTGAAGAACAAATTTTTTTCTTTTGCTCCGACAAAGGCACCCCTACCCAATTTCTAGTCGTGGAAGAAGAATAGATGAGGTAGGATAATTTAAAAAGTCAAAATACATTAGTTACCCCTAAACTATGGACCAAATATTTTTTTTCGGACGAAAATCATATTACACACTCAATCTTTTTAAAGTGTATTTAATACACGTTATTTTTTCTTTGACCAGTTTCTCAAAACATGTATAATGTCACGCACCAATCAAACAGTGACACGTGTCATTATTTTATTAAAAAATAATTATAATTACAATTATGCCTCTCATCTTCCCCATCTAAACTACCATGGCGGCCGTCCTCCTCTCTTCACCATCAAACACCATAGCCTTTCCCCCCACATTTTATTTAATGACAAAGCCACCATTAACTAATAAAAATCACAGAAAACACACCCAAAACTCCATCTTTTCCGCTGAAATTGAATCAGAAAATTTGAGCCTAGATCCAACTCATTTTCTATTTTTCTTTTGTCAAAGTTCGACCGCCATTAACAGGCATCACCACAATTCAGCTATTTAAAAATCACCCACTAATAAAATTATAGAATGTGCAAAAGCTTGAGCTAAGCCTTAATGGTTGGAAAAAAATTTGAAAAATTCATGCTTACGGAAAATTTGACTTCGCCATGGCAAAAGTTCAAGTTAAGCTTCTCTGCAAAAAAGAAAAAATCTTCTATACAAAAGGTTGAGGCAAGCTTTAATGGTTGGCAGAGCTACAAAAAGCTTTAACTGTTGAATCTAATCTAAATTTCTCGCCAAAAGATCTGGAAAAAAAAATTAAAAACTAATCAACGAGAAGAGATATGAGAAATCATGGTGGATCTATTTGAGAAGAAGGACATCAAATAGTGGAGAGAGAAGTGGGTCTAAGTGTCAAGGTCTCAAGGAGTAGCCATGTCAGAATATTTTTAAAAAGAAGAACGACTCAATTTAAAATTTCAAAAAACAAAAAAAATTTAACATCTGACACAAAAATTCTTCTGTTCACGTGACTCATTATTGGGAAAACACGCACTGTTCACGTGGGCAAAGTAATGTATATTAAATACACTTTGAAAAAGTTGAGTGTGTAATATGATTTTTGTCTGCAAAAAATATGTAATAGGAATTTGGTCTATAATATAGGTGGTATCTGATGTATCTTGCCTTAAAAAAAGGGGTGTTGGGTGTTGGGTGTTGGGTTTAGTTATGTGCAGGTCACATCCTTTGAATTGGGTCAGAAATTCATATGGACCAATAAATTAAGGCCTTTAACAAAAAGCTGATGGAGTTGTTGAGGGGTTGAAGGCTAGATTTGTAACGACATGATCGGTTGTTTTATTTTTTAGATCTCCGTCCCCCTAAATAAGACTCCCCGTATGTTCTTTAACTGTTTTATGACTCGCGGGGATGGTTAGTTCGGGATTTGGAAGGGTTCGGATTGAAATCAGAACACTTGGATCCTTGGTTTGGCTTTAAAAGGCTAAGTTTGACTTTGGTCAACATTTTGAGTAAATGACCTCGGCACCGAGATTTGACGGTTCCAATAGGTTCTATGATGATTTTGGACTTGGGCGTATGTTTGGATCGGGTTTTGGATGACCCGGGAGTGTTTCAACGCTTAAAGTTAAAAGTTGGTTTATGAAAAGTTGTAAAGTTCTGTGAATTTGGTTTGGAGTGAGTTTTGGTGTTATCAGGGTCTTGTTTGTGATTCCTAGCCCGGGGATAGCTCCATATGGTGATTTAAGGATTGCACGCAAAATTTGTGTCATTCCTTGTAGTTTAAGTATGATTCGGTGCGTTCGGAGTGATTTGGAAGAATTTGAAATTCATAAGTGGTTTTGGATTGTGATCTTTAGTGTTGATGTTGTTTTCCACGTTCCGAGAGTGCGAGCGAGTCCGTTTTATATTTACGAACTTGCTGGTATGTTTGGTCGAGGCCTAGGAGCCCCCGTACAGGATTCGAAGGGTCGACGGGGCTTGTTAGCTCTTTGGAGAGGAGCTGCTGGTGCCTGTCATATGGTGCGTTCCTGCGGTGGAATGGCCGCAGATGCAACACCTTGCTCCCAGAAGCGGAAGGAGGAGGGGTCAGCAAGTTCCGTAGAAGCGAAGTATTTCTTACAGAAGCGAACTCGCTTCTACGGTGGAGGGTTCCACAGATGCAGAGGTAGGCAGACTGGCCATGGTCGCAGATGCGCAAGTCGAGCCGCAGATGCTATGGGCCAGTGGTCAGGCGTGTTCCGCAGAAGTGGAAAGTTGACCGCAGAAGCAGAGGTCCTCCCCCAAGTGCGAAAATACCGTTGGGCAGAAGGGTTCATTTAAGTCGGGAGTTAAACCATTTTTGACTCATTTCCTTCATTCATTGGGCGATATTAGAGCTTTTGGAGTGGGGTTTTCACCTAGCACTTTAAGGTAAGTGATTTCTATACAATATGAGTTTAAAACATAGATTATGGGTAGATTTTAACATGTAAAATTGTGAAAATTATGGGTTTAGATGAATAACCCTAGGTTTGATAAAAAATGGGATTTACCCACGAAAATAGTTATGGGATTGAGCGAAAGTTATATATTCGAGTTCGTGAGGTTATGGGTAATGACTTTCTTCGAAAATTTGCGGAATCCGGGCACTTGAGCCCAGGGGTGAATTTTAAGAATCTCCCAATTTGGTTGGGTAATTACTCTAATAGTTAAATTATGAACTTTCGAACATATATTGATTTATTTATACAACCTTTAACTAGTTTCGGATTTTTCGGCACCGAGTTAAGGCTTTAGAGCGACTTTGAGACCGAAAAGCGAGCTTTGAGACAAGGTAAGTCTCTTGTCTAACCTTGTAAGAGGAAATTTACCCAATATGTGATTTAAATTAATAATTGCTTCTAATTGTGGGAGCTATGTACGCACGAGGTGACGAGAGCCCGTACGTAGCTACTAATTATGCTTATGTCCAGGTAGTTTAGGACCCAAATCATGAATTTTTAGGACCGAATTTCACTTGAATTTTGAGCGGAATACTTGACCGTTAATGGGAATTGTGTATTAGCCTTGTAATAACTTTTAAGCCAAGAATTTATAATGTATCCTCTCTTCTTGTGGAGTGGGCCAAACACCTCGGCAGTAGATAGATGCATCTATAGATCGTGCCGCACGTTCCTCGGCAGTGTACACGTTGTTCTGGATCAGGCCGTACGATCTCGGCATAATCGTGCGTGATAATACTTGAATTTTTAATATTTATATTTGATATTATTTCATGGTTTAAGAGGTTAAAATAATATCAGACAGAAAGTTATTTGATATTTATCATGTGTAAAGGAATTGTTTATTTCCTGGTTTTTGCTGAATTACTATAATTGTATGCATAACACATGCTTATTTAGAAATTCTTTATTTATTATTGTTGGCCCATAGTAAGTATTGATGTCGACCCCTCGTCACTATTTCTTCGAGGTTAGATTTGATACTTACTCGGTACATGTTGTTTATGTACTCACGCTACACTTCTGCACTGACCGTGCACGACCTGAGGTAGGTGCATTTGGCGATCATACCGGCGCATCCCTGTTACCCGGAGGCCTAGTGGTGAGCTACTTCCTGAGCCGTTCTGCAGCACTTAGAGTCTCTCCTTTGCATTTATTTCTATCTATTTTCATTTCAGATAGTAGCTAGAGTTTTGTATAATCTATTAGTACTCATACACTTGTGACACCAGGTCTTGGCACACCCACTAGCAGACATATGATTTTGGATTATTCTATTGTTATGATTGCACTTAGCTGCTTTTGTCTATTTATTTAAAATTTACTGTTTCTTAACCTTTTAATTAATGGAATTTAATTACTTAAAAACTTATTAAAAAGAATAATCACGTGGTTAGTTCGCGGTTGGCTTGCCTAGCTGCGGAACTGGCGCCATCACGACTTATGAAAGAATTGGTTCGTGACAAAATTGGTGACCAAAGAATACGCACAAGAATCAGTTTAATTAAAATGCCATGTCATGTCATGGTGCTGCTAAAAGGATGACATTTTTAATCGTAAAAGTAACGCTAAGGGTATTTATAACCCAATAGGTGGAAGGAGGGTATATTATATACCATTTCAAATCAATTGTTGTTCACTCCAATTCCTAAACAGATCACTCACCTTAAGTATTAAAGTATTAAAAGCAAACCTGGACTTGGAGAAGGTGGGGAATATTACTATGTGCGTAGATCTACCGTGGGGTAGCTAATGCAAATACTAAAGAAGGTGGAAAGTTGGCATCGAAAAACAGAAGGGTAACTTGAGAGCATTTATAGGAGCCACATTCTAGCTTCGTTGCCCGGTCTATTATTGGCCAGCGTACTTCTTCTTTTGATAAATCGCATGGTGTTCGGCTCAGTCCAGGTGTACCTTGATTATATTTATCATCTTTCACCATTACAGTTAGTGACTTTATCCTCAGATTTAGACATATGATTTCATATCAGATTTAAACACTAATCTCACATTATCTTCATCCATTTTCTTGATAGTTAGACCACAACATTCAATACTTAGTGTACTTCTCTCTTTATGCATCTTGAAAAATTATTCCTCGAAAGAAAATCTAGTAATATGAATTTATGTCTTAAGTGAAAACATTATACAAAAACCTTCAAAATCCTTTAAAGAATATGTATAAACACCCCATTTGACACAAACACTAGTACCTCAGCCGCAGTATCTTCCATTTATCCATTTTTGACTTTAATAGCCAAAAAACAAAATCCCAAAGATATTTCTCAGCCCACTACCTGGTCCACTTTTACACATACAGCACAAAAAAGAAAAATTCCATACAAATAGTACAAAACCCCAAAAACCTCTTCTAAAACCCTTGCAGTTTCAATCCAATCACCACAAACATGAATCCCAATACTACAACTCCCAATTTCGACAATCTCCTTCTCCAATCATTAATGGGTCGACTCCAAATTCGTCCTCCTCCTTCAACTTCAATCCCGCCGCCTTTTCTTTCACCTCAATCCCTCGAAGACCTTCTCTTCAACAATCTCCCTTCCGATGACGACGAAGAAGAAGATCAAGACTTTAGTTCCTCTTCAAAATCCGAGCTCTCAAAGGAAGAATCCCGTCTTGAAAAACAAATTATCCGTACAATCCTCAGCGGAAAAATTGAAACTTTAAAACCCAATTCGGGTCAGGCTGTAACGATTGGGGAGCATCATATTTGTGTCGGGTTTCATGAGGACCCGGGTTCGGATTATCGGGTATGGGAATGGCATGGTCATATTATGCTGTTTGATGAAGAAAATGGGTATACGCCTGAGTATATTTATGGGAATTATTTTGAAAGAGTTACTACTGTTAAGGTGACGAAGAAGAAGCAAGAGGAAGAAGAGGAGGAGGAAGAGGAAGTTGAGAAAGAGGAGAAAGTTGGGAATTTAGGGTTGAAGGAGTTGATTGAATCGGGTGAATCTAATAGTGAGGGTCGGATTCTTCGGAGGAATATGAATGCTGGCTCTCCGAGGTATGTAAGATCGACTTTTTCGTCATATCTATTTATGTGACATAGTTCAGATTAGGAGCATCAAACTAACTAATATTCAGTGTTAATGAGTCGTCAATTTTTTTTTTAATAAAATGTACATACATAAGAACTACGTAAAAGGTATTAGAAGTCACGATAATTAACAACTCAAATAATTTAAAAAGTATTTGCGAAAACATGGTCTAAGAAAAACTCCTGTGACTCTCCAAATAGTGATTGTATTGTGGAACAAAGGGAATATTTGTTTTTCCTTTAAGAATTTGGACCTTTTGAAGTAGTTTTTAGCATATCAAATTGTTCAATTTATGCTCTTTTGTTGCTGCTTGGCTGGTTTTGTTTACTTATTGAGTATCGGAATGGAATGAGGCCTAATAGAGTGGAATGGATTAGAGGATTCATATAGGAGATCCCAACTAGTTTGGGATCGGGACATTTTTGTTGATGATGATGTTATATTTTATAGTCGATGCAAGCTGCTGTTGAATTAGTTCTTCTCTGGAGGTTGAAAATTTGCAGAAGTAGTTGTATTTCGCCTTCTTTTTGTTGTACTTCTAGGATCTTGAGACATATGTTACGAGTTCTCATTTTAAGAAATTAATTTAGCAGATGTTGAATAGGCTCCGTCTAAAGGATATGTTTGCTGTTTAACAGTACTTAAGCGTAGTTGCATTTCTTTTGTACCTAAATGAGACTCTCTTCCATTAATACCTTGGCTGCAATCATAGTGGTAAAATGTTCTAATTCCATTTCTAAGAGTTCAGAAGTGGTAGTTATGTCTTTAGAATTCCTTATTTTCATCCGATCCTTGAAATCTAAGACCACTACTTTTGTTTTGGATTTAGTTCAATCATATCTGGTTCTTGTCATGGTCCCCGGGCTTAGTTCAAGTGGCAAAAGTTGAGGGACTTGCGACTTAGGTCAGCCCTGCGCAATGCAAACTAAGCAGGATTTTTAGGTGGAGAAGGGTAGAGGGATGGGCTCATTATCCCCAAGTTTCAAAGGTTGCAGCTGGTCCTAAGGGTTGGCCCCATATGGATGTCTCAGTCATCAAAAATTATATCTAGTTCTCATGCTAAAGTAGTACTTTGACAACTGATCCATTCACTAGAATATGTGATTCACACTATTGGAACTCTAAAAATAAGATTGCTTCAGAGCCTTCTGGACCCTGTGTTGAGATCAGCAACCATCCTAATTTGGCAGAACTAGATATTATATTTTTGATGTGGTCTGTGATTATTCTGGTTTTCCCCACATTCTATAGCATTTATATCTCCATAACAGCCTGATCAAGCATATTGATGACTATGTTACCTGCAGCCTGCCTTTCACCTCCAAGTGCGGTATTCATTCCTATACGATCTTTTCTTCTTTGGCCAAGCTTGTTGCTTGAAAGTGATTTTTGCTTGAGTTTTTTTCTTTAATCATTGCAAGTATTTGATAGTAATTTGTTTTGCTGCTAAAAATAAGTGTCTGAGTATGACCCTTCCCTCAATCTTTCTTCTATTCATTTGATTTAAATTCCCTTATCATGATTGGCAGGGTCTAGCTGACAGACTTGTGAATTTGCTCTTTTTCACAATGAGAGGCACTTTGAGGTGCTATGCTCATTTTCCTTTGCCGCATGGAGTTTCTTTCACTTTCCCTTTTCTGAGCTACTTGGTATTTGAATGGCAAGACCAAGTAGCTTGGAAAGTTAGGAGAACACAGGCTTGAAGTGAAAGGTTGGGAGCTCCCTGGTGAGCAGCTCGGAGTTGAGACTACTTTTCTTCGATCAACTCTTTTGTTAATTTTCGGACACTATTGCCCGAGTTTTTTGGGTTGATTGCAGATAAAAATACATTCACTTTTCTTAATATTTGGTTGTCACTGAACTTGTTTTTGTGCTTGACTAATAGTTTGATTGTCGCTGAACTAGTTTGAGTATGTTTTAAATGTTGACAATACTTTTTACTGTAAATAATCTTCCTAGGGCGACTCACTCAGATCCTGTATATATGTTAAAAAATTCCCCAAATAAGTAAAAGTAGCAAATTTTGAACCTGGAAAATCAAATGGGCTGTGGTACAATCAACCAAAGTTCAAATCTTAAATCCATTTCTGCTCCAACCTATCCAGTGGTATTTGAAGTTGCTGGATAAATTTTACTTCTGCTTTTATAGATGCATCACAAAGACATATAGAGGAAGGAGGCAACTTCATATATCCCTTTACTGAATCTAGAAACAAAAACAGGTGATAGTCTGGTTAGAAAAGCTTATTTTCCCTTTAAAGTTGATAAAATCCAATATGAATTTCAACTCTACATCCTATATTAGAAGTTCCTAATCCTTTAAGATCTTAGATAATACACGATCTTGTTGGATTTTCAAATAGCTACTTGCACATTCAAGGTTGCGACCTAGCTACCAATGAAATTGAAATGAACAATTGGAGATCACAATTTAAATTCCAACACAGGGCGAAGATGCTAGGTAAATTTTTCTCATTTGTTTAAGCATTAGTAGACATAGTTACCTTGTACTTGTATTGTGGGATGCATTAGTGGACATAAATTAGTTGATGTGCACATACGCTAATCCATATAACATTGTTATGTATAAAAAAGACCATTGTCAACCCTTTGGATGTAACAGGATTTAAACATTCCATCCCTAAATCGGCGGAGCAAGAGATTGCACAAGTCACAGAACAATCCACATATAATAAATTGAAGAAACATTTGAGTAAATGAAGATAGGGCATCAAAATACTATAACCACCACGGAAAATGTAATCTACGATCCAAATTTATCTCGCCCAAATACATGCCACTGAGATAACAGTTGGCCAGTTTATATATTCAGTCTAAAAAAGGCCTGCAAAATGTAGTCAGAGGAAATCCTTAAAACACTTCACAGAGAAGAGTTCCACCTCAAACAATTCAGCACAAGACAACCTTAAAAATGAACCTTTTTTTTTTTATAAGAGGCAACCTTAAAAACGAGCAACTATATTTTAGTGAAGATACAATATCCGTCGACAAAAATGATATAGTGTAATCAAATATTTCAATGAAATGCACGAGTCTCTGGTCATTGGCCAGTCTGTGCTATATTGCAATCATATAATAGTTCACCAAAATGAATGAGAGCCCCGGGTCACTGGCCAGTCCAACCAACAGTCTTATTCGTCGTAATCCCAAAGTTCAGTGGATCTTGTGGAGGTGGCGGCGGCGGTGGTCTAGGCATACTTGGCCTTGCAGGGTCAACAAAAATTACCCAGCCATCCAAGAACTTGGCATTCATTCCTTCACGAGCCTTCTCAGCTTCTTCTACTGTTTCATAAGAAACAAATCCAAATCCCTTTGATCTCCCAGTTGCTCTATCAGTAATAACTTTTGCTGAAAATCAATACATAGCAAAAAAAAATTGGTGAAAGTTTATCACAGTTACATCAGAATCTAGCAAACCAAAAGAGGAAGATCGGAGGGAAAATATCTAATAATTACCTTCAACAAGTTTCCCAAATTGTTCAAATGCTTTTTTAAGGTTTTCATCACTAGTGTATCTTGAAAGCCCTGCACCGTGACGCATCAAGGGGAAAAACCATGAAAAAGAGCTTAAACAAAAATAGACCATTTATTTTTCTACTTTCTCATACCACTTGCATCAGGGAGTTTTTCCCCACTTCAACTTAACATGGAAGGGTCGCAAAAATCATGTTTAATTAAAGGCAGATACCATTGTCCACAGCAACACATCTGAGCAATACCAGTTGAAAACTCATTCAACTATTAGACTGTAGTCTCCTTGTTAGTGAGTGTCAAAGCATCAATACAAATTCTCTTTCAACATTTTGCAGATTAAGGAGGCAGAAAGCATCTTTACTAGATCATAGAAAGCAAAAGCAAAGAAGCAAGCAAAGCTAGGTCAGAAAGAAACACACTCAACACCGTTTCAGATGGCTTAAAACCTCAACTTTGAAGAGAAGATGGAACAAAAATCCTTGTCGAGAAGATACTCTAGATGCATTCACGTTGTTAATTGGCATACAACCTTAAGAAAACAACTGTGATGCTTCACATATTGTTGAATCAAAACAATATTCCTTATCAGAGAAAGATGCAATTGCAAATCATTACCATGTTTTTCTTTAATATATAGGAAAATCATTGTTATATTTCTAAATGTCTGCAATGAAATATAGCTTAAGTAGGATACAGCACCGCAACCCGACAATTTTTTTGACAAGTTGGATGTACAGCCATATAGGATTAGACAAGACTAGAATTGATTACATCCAACAAAAGGTGCAAGTAGCACAAATAGATGATAAATGAGAGGTTGCCTAAAATGTTTTGGCCGAGTCCCACACAAACCTCCAAAAGCACTGGCGCCTAGATGCAATACTAGGATGAAAGTCGTACATAAGGATGAGGGAAACCTTAAACATAGATCGAACTTAATTCATAAAACCTACAATCGAAGATAATCAATGCAGACTTAGCTAAAAACAAAACTCAATAGTAGCCATGTAGGTAATTACCAACTAGTTGGTAATAAAGTTTAGTTGTTTATCAAGAGTCCTTTTTGTCTGGGTAGAAAGTCGTATACCTATATAGGAATAAGAATGAGATTTAGGAAATTTTTAGTTTTAGAGAACCTCTACTTTTACCTTAAAGACCAAATTACTTAATATTGGAACGAAATGGGCTCGAATAGAGCGGAATGAATGTACAGGATCATATAACTAACCTAAACTAGTTTGAAATCAAGGCATAGTTGATTAATCATTGATATATCCATGAAACGAAGTGTTCATTTTAGCACTTTCTTTGGTAATTTATTTTTGAAAAAAAAAATTGTGATATAGAGCAAGAGGTAACTTAATAGTAGTGAGCTAATACTTTCAGCCTAACAAGAAATTAGTAATCATCAAAACTTAACACATCCAACTTTGATAGGAGGAAGGAACGAATAAACTAAAAATGATATCAATAATAGCATATACCAAAAGAAGTGAGTATTACATATATCAGAATGAGCTCAAGGTAAACACCCAAAAAACTCAACTTTTATCTCCTTATATTCTTCATATGAACCTATGGTTTTAACTTTTAAAGATTTTAAAGTGCAAATTACAGAAATAACTAATATCACATACAAAAACTATCACGAGAACACATTAACCCAATAAGCACAAAATAGTACGGTCATGAAACCAATGAAAAATTAACAAAAAGAACTAAACATCAAACTTTAAATTGTACTAGATCTCTTCAATTTCAAAAATTCTAGCCATGAAGATACATAACAATCACAATCAGAAGTACAAAATAATACACATACCACTGACAAATAGCTTAGGACTTGTGAGGGTTGAATTCAAGCGGATTGAAGAAAATTGTGATTGAAGAATAGTAGATGATGATCCACTGAAAATGCGACGAAAAAATGCCATTTTGTTTGAAGGATATTTTGTTCAGACCAAGTTCGGGGTTTAGGGTTTTATTATTACGTGGAAATAATGGTGATTTGTAAAACCATAGGGGTACAAATAGATATTTTGACAAAGCAGGGGGCCCTTATGAAAAATAATTTTAGGTCGAAGGTTCGCGAACCGTCTAATCTCTCTCCCTCCATTTTTTTTTCTCTCTAGTATTTCACAAATTATTTCGACCTAAAAAAAGTTCTCTTGGAATTGTTCTCCGTGGCTGGATTATATATAGCTTTGTTTTGGATAAAAAGAAATTTTATTACCGAGTAGAAGTATTACTGCATTAAAAATAACTGAAATTATGTGTGCCAGCGAAAATAATCAACTCCTAACATTCTATACATCAATCTTAATTAAAGAATAATTAAATTTGATAAAGCTCATTAGTATTTGCACAAGCTTGTTTAAAACTAGCTTCCCAAAGATCCCTACCTTTAATATAGTAAGCATGAACCCGTTTCACCCAAAGCTTATCTTTTTTAGTACAAATATTCTACCTTTAATTTTCTTTGGCAAGACAAACACATAAGCACATATGTCAGTAGAAGGTTTGTCTAATAGCTTATTTGGCCACGTTTTTTTGGGGCCAAAAGTGTTTTTGGCCGAAACTTAAGGTGTTTGGTTAAGCTTTTAAAAGGAAAAAAGTGCTTTTGAGGAGAAGTAGAAGCAAATTTTGAAAAGCAGAAAAATATAGCTTCTCTCCAAAAGCACTTTTCTGAGAAGCACTTTTGAGAAAAATACACTTAGAAGCAGTTTTTAAAAGCTTGGCCAAACACTAATTACTGCTTAAAAGTATTTTTTAAAATAATTAATCAAACACAAACCGATCTTCACCAAAAGTACTTTTTAAAAAAACATTTTTAAAAAAAATATTTCTCAAAATAAACAGATTTTAGAAGTTTGGCCAAACAGGCTATAACTCCTTTCCTAGCAGCAAAGGGACTATTTGGACTTCCATTAATTATAAATGAATATGTTATCATCTCAACTCTTAACATAGGCAAGATCCACTTCTTTTTTTTTTTTTTGGTCCACAAGAAACTAGTAATATTAAGATAACGAGTGCATACAAAAAGCTAAATTTCACATATGCACGAGACAACAATGGCCTTCAAGATTAAAGAAATTACGGGGGTGACCTCGTGGTGGCTCGTGACAAAAAGAAGGGAGGGGGGTTGAGCTAGAACTAGCTAAATCCCTAAGATGGGGGTACAAAAAGAGGCGTCAGGTTGACGGGTGACACATTCAGCAACAGGTACAATGTGTCTAACAAAAAGCAGTCCTAACTTATCTTCCTCCAAAGTCGTTTGTACTGAAGTTCGCGGATTTGTCAAAGTAGTGAAGTCTGTAGAGCTGTCCAAAGTGCAACTAAAATTTGCAAGTATATCAGCCACCTTGTTTTGTTTCCTGTACGTATGTAGTATGATCGGATCATCCAATTGCTGAAGAAGGTACCTGCAATCCATAATTAGATTGTTAAATAAGGGATATGAGTTGTTTGAGAGAGAGAGCACTGCCAGAGCATCTATGTTGACTTCTAGGGGTTTAAGTCCATAAAGAAAGGCTATTTTGAGTCCGTATAGGAGTCCAAGAAGCTCTGTACATATACTAGAAGAAGCGTGACATGGGCCCGCATAGCCAATTATCTAATTTCCCTCTGAGTCCCTAATTACTCCACCGAAGCCCCCTTGGTGTGAGAGTAACTTTGCAGCCCCATCACTAATTAATTTATAAGTTTTTGTTGGTGGGATGCCATTTGATTTGCAGAGGAATTCTAAGATGAGCCTGGTTTCGTGGTAAGTCAACATAATAGTATTCAACGGCCTTTTTAAGTATTGAAGCTTTGGTTAAAGGCGTTATTGTGAGATCTAAATATGGAAGCATTTCTGTTTAGCCATATGTGCTAGAGGCAGAAAGGTATAACAATAGAGCTTGGGGATGTGAAGTGTATTCGGCATAGTAGTGTAGTTGATGAAGTGTTTTAACCATAGTATAGGGGAGGAGGATTGAAATTGAGGGCAGAGATGTAATGGTGCATGGAGATTTCTGACCAAAGATAGATAGCATCATACAATGGAAAAGCAAATGTGAAATAGTTTCGGGACTTGATGAGCAAATGGTGCATGTCGCAGCTGGAATGATACCTATGTGATTGTAATAGGCGGTTGTGGGTACTATATTGTGACAACAGAACCAGAGGAAATGTTTGATTTTAGGGGGAAGAGGTAATTTCCAAAGCTATTTAAAGGAGGGTTCAGTAGATGAAGGTAGTAGTATATGGTAAATTGATTTGGCGGTGAAGTTCCCATGAGGTGTGAGGGACCAAATGAATGAGTCATCGGGTTGATAAGTGTGAATATAGGTTGAGCGGATGCGCTCTAGAATGCTGATATGTGATTCAAAAGCTAATATTGAAAAGTCCCAGCGGTGAGATGAAAGGTAGGTGTTGACAGTAGTAGAGAGAGATTGGCGTTAGGGACCAGAGATGAGACTATGTAGTGGCGTGTTGGCAGCAAGCCAGGAATTCGTCCAGAATTTTATTACTCTTTTCATCCTCTAGTGTCCATTTAAGACCATGCTAACAAAAGAGCCAACCAGTAGTTAGATTATTCCAAATAAAAGATTTATAAGAATGGGGGTTTGCCCGGGAGTGTAGATATTTGACAAGAGGTTGTGTACCCAAAGGGAAGTGGGATTTTGGAGAAGATCCCAAGCTTGACTAGCGAAAAGAAATTTATTTTTCAGTATGAGCGGTTGAATTCCTAGACCACCTTGAGGTTTCGAGGTGGTGATGTTACTCCATTTTAGGAGGTGTGTTTTTTTTCTTAATTGTAGTGGTCCTCAGAGGAAGTTAGGTTGGTAGCGTTCTAACTGTTTGACAATTGATTGAGGTCCTTTTTAGACAAAATTTGCACGAAAAATTATTTTCTAATATTTGATTACCATAAAAAAAATTCAATGAAAATACTTTCCATCAAAGATAATAATTTCCCTCACTTGTGAGCAAAAAATATTTTCCTACCCTCTATCTTAGATTTTTTTTATGTCTTATAAGTTGCTCTAAGGAAACTTAGAAATTCTAATCAGTATCTGGTATGCAAAAATTTCATCAAAAAACTCTAATTCGATAATATTACTAAAAAAACATAAGTATATGTTTTTTTTTAAAAACCACTTACCAACCAAACACCTTTCATGAAACATCCTTTATCAATATTGTTAGCTCTAAAAATACAAATAATGGAGTATCAAAACACACCAAAAATACGACAAAAGTTTCATGGCTCCACTAACCAGCAAAAACGATAAAAATGACGTGAACTTCCTCTTTTTTTCTGCGTTGTAGGGGGAGGTGCAGAGAGCAGATAATTTCGTAACCCAATCACTACATATATTCAAACATTGCATCACATCAAGGAAAAACATAAGGTCCCGTATAAGATATATCCTACATTTGAGTAAGCCACTTTCTAGCAAAATTTCTGTATGCACTGGAAATGTACAAAAAGGAAACTACCACTGCAAAAAGAAAGGGGTAAAAACAACGTTTGCCCCACGCACGCATGATAAAAGGTCAGCATGCCTCGAGGACTTTCGACGGGCAGTTCCTCAGCTGCTCTTTATACATCAGCTGAAAACTAATCTATAAAAGCAATGACTACTTTAAGAAAACATAGTGGTAAATAACGAATACGAAATGCACTTGTCCTTGCATCTAAGAATGATCCCAACAAGATCCGCGAGCAACTTGCTGTACCTCCAAAACACCTTGCTTCGTTTACTATATAATCACCTTGAAACTTAGACTCATCAGCTATAGGTGCATTTTGCATTTTCTAGGTATTAAAGGAAAGATCGATCCGCAATGAGAAGCACCTCTTTCTCTATTTTCACCCCCCATTCAGATCATTGAAGAACATAGGTCTCCCTTCTTAAATGAGAGCGCGTGCAAGATATGCAGCAATCTGTGTTTCACATTCTCCACAAAGATGAATTACAGTTCACAAGCTGTCTGCTGCACCTCCTTCTCCAACATTGACGTCCCCTTGAATACCGTCAACTGGAAGTCTCTTGAATACTTCAGATACTGATAAAACAGTTTAAAAGGATATCAATATAGAACTAAGTACTCAGTATTTTTGTTAACTAAATGGAAAAAATAGAAAGGGTAGTAGAGGTAGGGGACTACATCAGACATTATTTCGATAGACACAAGAACATTCTTGATAAATAGCAATAGAAAGTAACCAAACTCGACTTTCGTCCCCGCTATCCATGATAGGCAAAGGGAGCAACAAAATATAGGACTTGAAAATACTCTAACTAATGCCTTCCACTCACTAAAAGAGGTCAACAGGAAGAAAGATGGAAGGCAAGACTTTTAAAGCTATGCATCTTAATATTCCCATGAATACTCGTATTCCCACGCCAAAGATTTCTACATTTTCAATTTAACCCGGCCTAAACATCCTAACTATAAAACGTTCAAAAGCTTGCAATTATAAAACATTTAACAGCTTGCAATTGCTCTTGTTCTTAAATTGCAGATGAGACATTGACATGTGTGTATAACTTGACTTTAAATCTTCACTAGTTTCCTGTGGCCTTGAACATTTTACAGCTTGAATCTATTCTCTCTTTTTTTTCCAGTATCAAATCTATTCCCCCAACTCTTAATTGCTATCATCCTATGACACAAAGGAAGTATCAGATAAACCAAGTAAAAACAAATGATTGTCAATAAGAATGTTAAGATCCACTCACTCGTTCATCAGTCATCTTTCTGAACCCCAGTTTATTTGTCCAGATGGATTCCGCCTCCTCAGCAGCAGGCAGAACCAGGTTTTTAACATGCATGGCAGATAATAGCATCTCAATACATGCAAATAACGCCTGGAAATAACCCTACAAAAGAAGAAAAACGAGAATCATCAGCTTGTGTTCCCCAAGAATAGGAGTATAGTTTCAGAATCAACAAGCATGAAACCACAAATTAAGCATAGCAAAGGAGTAAACTCAAACAGAGCTTACTTTCCCTTGGTTTTCTCTACTTGTAGCCACCAAAGGTAGTTCGGCAACCTCTTGCCCGAAAATCCTGAGAAGACCAGCTGATACAACTACTGACCTGTGGCCATTTAGACACGTGATTAGTAACTCAACAAAGCAGAATACTCTCTTTGTGTGCAAAACTCCCGAACCAACTATAAATGCACAATCTTGAGCAGGCATGTATTAGTTTTATCATGAAACCAGAAAAATAAGTTGAGAATCAGTTACTTACTTTACAGTCAAAACGATGCAATACATTCCCCCAAATTCTTGACCCGAGATGTTTCGCCTACATGAGACAAATATAGAAATTAGAAAAGCCAAAATGTATGCATTTCAAAATATAGCAAGTTCTCAAGTTCTAGCAGCAAAAGGTAAAAGCACAAAAGAAGGCCAAAACATCCAAGAAAATAATTTGACAAATACTGATTGCAACTTCTTTGACACAAGTTTCTCTAGGTTAAACTAAGTTGGAACTTAACTATTTTCATTACTCATGAACCACAAATTATTCTGCCAAAAGATTGTACATTTAAGTTGCTAATACGCTGAAATAGCAATCTGCTAAGGAACTTTGCCCACATACTTCAGGTACAAATAACTGTTATACTGGAGTCAATTAGTAGCTTCAACTCCTGGAAGAGGGGGGATAGACAGTAGAACCCAATCTCGGCAAGTCTAGAATATTTTTAACTTAATCACATGCAAATAATGCAAAGTATTATATCTTTATGCAGTAAGCTCTTCTTACGGTAAAGCATCTATACTATAATGATAAATGCCTAAGACAAGATGATTATACAACTAAAGAATCTAGAATGCAAATGAGAATACTTAAACCAGATACCCAAGTGACTTGAGAAAAGTTCAAGAGTGTTATCCTAAAGGAGGCTACTGAAAGATCAAACACGGGAAGGATTGTCTCTCAGATTTTCTAATACAGTTCATAGAAGGGCAGCTCGGTGGACAAAGCATCCCGCGTTCACGTAGGGTCTGGGGATGGGCCGCACCCTAGGGATGTGATGTAGACAACCTAATCTAATGCAAGTTGCTCCCACGGCTCGAACCCGTGACCTATAAGTCACATGGAGACAACTCTACTGTTGCTCAAAGGCTCCCCTTCAATATAGTTCAAAGACAAGAAAACAAAAAACACCAAGTTTCTAAGAATAACCTGTGTGTTATGCTTTTGATAAAGTAACCTGTGTGTAACACTAGGATCACAAGCGAAGGAATACTCACCCATAAACCATAACAGGTATAAGATCTCGTCCAGATTTGGCAACAATAGGATCAAAGCACTCCTGCAAAAAAAAAAAGACAAAGATGACAATTAAATTAGGCAAGGAACTTGAATTAGGAAAAGTTTGACACAGAATACATGGATAAGTTTTAAATATTCAACTAAAGAATAAGTGGGACAAGTGCATATGGAAATTCTTCTCATTACACCCGTTCACATCAATCTGCTGTTCTTACTCCATTAAGATTCAATTATTTTTTTTAAAAGAGGAACTGATAAGTAGAATCAATTATCAAAGATGCAGTAATTAAAAGGATCTGCCTGTTTCAAACTATGTCGTTGCTGATCAGAATGGCCATTCTGTCAAGGTTTCTTGGGCTTAAGAAACATGGTGATGCACAAGACTACTTGCGGAGTGAGTCTAAAGTACGGTTCAATTATCAATGATATCTGAGGACTGACCAATGGAAGAGAACTTCTGCAGATTTATAGATAATTCTAGAGAAAATACTGGCCTCACAGTTCTATATTTTGGAGTCTGACAAATGGGATAGAAATGTCACAACATCATTGCAATTTGAATGACTCAGGTGGCAAAACAGAACTCAACTTTCATACCATGCAAAATTAAGTAGCTTTACAAAATCTTAAAACATATATGTCCAATTATAATAAGTAATATGCAATATAAGTCCAATTATAATACGGTAATGTGCAATCTCCATAAATTCAGAGATTTATTCCGTGTCCTTTTTATGCTCTGAGATGTCAAAAAATGATTCCAGCTGGTGCTTAATCCTAACAATAAAAAACTCACCCTAAAGATTGCTGCTGCTCTGGAAAGAAGAGGTAGATGCTCCGGGTAGCGACTCTTCCCACTTAAGATTCGCCACTGAATGTCATTTGTATCTGTATCCATTAAACATTTCTGGACATGCTTCTTAGTTACTGCGGGTGCTGGAATGACCTCGGCTCCCTTCAGAACACAATTTTGAAGTACCGCATAAACTTTATTGCAGTCATTGCAACAAAACCATTTATCTTTTGGGAGTTCCTGACAACAATTTTGAAAAGCACTTATGAGTAATGGACAACATAATCACATGTAGCCAACACAAGAAAGAAACTACTCACTTTCAGATCAGACAGCCCACTTTCCCGCAGACACCCAACATGGTATTCTTTCTCACACTGCATATGGACACACACCAAAAAAGAGAAATTGGAGACTGGGGGAGATGGAACCATTAGAAACAGGATAGGAAGGGCAAGGTTAAAGATAGCGGTAAAACATCCGAATATAGCAAATAAGGCATACCTGGTCACAGAGCATAACTGTCCGATCATCAAATTTGGCAACACTAAAGTCCGGGGTCCTAGAAATATATGGTAGAAAAAATGAGTTCAAGGGTATACTTAACTCCACTTGTTTGCACCCATTTGAAGTTTTTGAGCACAAGCATACCCGATAATATGTGACAACCAAGTCAACAGATAAAATTTCATAATGGCCAGCATGAACTACATAAGCGGCCAGGAAATAAAATAAAACCCATACTTTAAGAGCATATCTCACAGCAGAATTATATTCCCATACACAGCAAGATAAAACCTTCAATTTCTTCAACACTATCCAAACTATTTCAAGCTACTCATAATAATGATTCATAGAAGCAGTTACTCCATCTGCTAGTACCAAATCTGATGTATGCTAACATTCAATGACAGTATTGCCACATAGTGCATAAAATCTAATGATGAATAGTCATTATATTAATTTCATTCTTGAAGTGCTACGGAACACCTAAATGCAGCCTGCAACAAGACCTACACATGCACATATCAGGGGAATGAACCACATCTTGAGAAGAATACTGTTGGTTCTTGCTGTAGAAGAAAGAGAAAAGATGAGCCCACTCCATTGTGGTTTAACCAGCTTTATCACACTGGACTAGTAGTGCATTAAAATATGTACTTCTGACTTGTGTGAAGTCCTAAATATATTAAAAATCTCCCAGCAGGAAGATATTCAAAAAAGGTAAAGTAGTTTTATTCATTAGAAGAGACCTAATACTTGGTTACTTAATTTAAAAAAAATTACATAAATGGAAACTAGGGCTACATAATTTTAAATGCTTTCCGAAGGACCACTACTGTGACAAACCTGCAAACAACGCACCCACCACCTTCAGACTCTGGAGCTTTAACCACTCTTGTCAACCGTAACATAATTGGTCCTGCATCTCCTGCAGTTTTCCTACCAGGGACAAAATTGTCTCTACAATATGCACAGAGCCAACCACTGGTTGGGGTACACTGTACACCTAAACAAGCTGCAAACATATAGGTTTTGTAAGAGCAAACTTATAAGCACAAGTGAGGTTATTAGGCAGAGAAATTGAAAGAACTCCCCTTCAGACAACAAAATATCATTCAGTCTAGCTTAGCAAATTTCTTGTAACATGGACTTCATTTATATTCAAATAAGTAGAAGGAGCACTAATTTTAAGATACTATACAGAGCAAACCATGTACAGATCTATCAGTTTACCAACCAGTACACTGTAGAAAGACAAGAACAAAAACTTTGTCAAACATTTGGGCCAAAAGAAAGCACCTGCATGGAAAGCCCGAGGACACCCTTCACAGCAAATCAGTTCTCCCCCATCGCCGCATATTGTACACATATCATCACTGTTATTGGTGGCAATACTTTGACCATTTGCCAGCATTAATGCTATATCGTGTAGGGTAAGTCCATTGGAAGTGTAGATGTGACGGTAACTGGTCATGGATAGAAATATTCATATCAGTATCCCTTTTTTCATATTATGCAAATAATAGTCTTTGAGAACTACTTACGGCTGACGTTTAGCTGCACATCCAGCATGAGCCTCAAACTGCGACGGACTAATCTGTTTAGAAAGAAAAAACATGCGTAGTAGCAAGTAGCACTTCTGAATTTTATATACATAATACACATGTATACGTATTTGTTATATGTATATGTTTGGGCTTTATATTATTACAAGTGTGAGTGTGTGTATGTTACAAAATTTACCTCAGTATCACAGCAGCTGCAGACTATGCCATTTCCCAGCTTGTAGCCCCCCAGAATTTTCTGCAGAAAGATTTTAATTGCTCAGACATAAATCACAATTATGGCAACTGCTGCCAAATGGAAGACGCTGAACACATAATAAAAATTACAGAAACCAATGCACAATAAATGACAATATTAAGAGTTGAGATAGAAATGAATCTGACCTTCCCCTTAGAATAATATGCCAAATCAGTTCCATCTGGAAGTCCATTTGGCATGAATAATGATCGGTGCAAGTCATTATCCCTATGTACATTAAAAAGACTGATGATAAACGCTGAGCCAAAAAGAAGAAATCCTTTAAAAGATTAATAAGAGAAAGCATACCTTTTTCTTGTGGAACCTTCAGCAGGTCTTTTTGGCTCTACTGTTGAGCCGGAAAAGTTGCACCTTGGCCTGGAAAAATAACTGCACCATTAGCAACAGCATAGGAATATGCATTTACTTAAAGAATGACCAGTTGAACGAAACAGATAAAGTAAATAAAGTAATGACAAACTTTTTAACCACATGCTTCCATGCCTCTGCTGTCTCCATATAGCTAAATGGATTTGGAGGGAAGTTGTCAATATAGGAGTAGGAAGCAGGAATAAGGCCATCTTCCATCACCGAACTGCAACACAAGTCCACCATAGTATAGTGCAGAGTTACTAAGAAAATGAGTATGATAAGTTTCAGCAAATCCATAGTATAGTGCAGAGTTACAAAGAAAATGAGTATGAAAAGTTTCAGCCAATCCAACAACCAAAACCACACAATATCATTATTACACAAAACCCTCAAACTGAAAGTAGATAAACTCCAAAAGGGACCAAGCTTACAGGTCCATGCTGGAGGCCTGGATCTAACTTAAGCAATTCTAAACTCTTCTACCAATCTCCACCAGTAAATGAGGAAAAAGAAAAGGCGCTTCAGAAGAGCAGCAGATTGGATCATATTACAAAGGGAAAGAAGTATGTTGCATAAAGTGGCCTGGTTTAGTAAGTTTTCTTGACGTATTCAACTTTTATGTTTTTGGGATATCAAGATGCCATGAGCTATTGGACAATAGACGCCAAAGTCAATATTTACATTGTGCCAACCATAACATAGGCATAGCTAATTCCAAATCAGCAATAATTGGCGGAAACACACTGATTGATCTGTTCACTATTCATGAGATTATTTTAAGGTTTTAGATTAACACAAAAATTGACCCACTAAGATGAAATAATATTACTTATAAAATGAGATTATTAAAGTGAATTTGGTACTCTATAATGCATCTACAGGAGGCCTACTTGATCAAAATGCACATTTGAATCGGTTGGGTTGATTAGATGTTCCTTTAACAATGGGTATACCAATCCCAACATGCACGATTGATGGAAAGCTAGATCTTTGTGGTTTCCCCAGCAAAGGACTTTTGAAACCAAGGGCAGATCTATAGTATCGGGTATGGGTTCCCGGCAACCCAGTAACTTTTACCTGAACCCTGTATTTGTATTGAGAAATCTATTAAGCTTTTAATAGTTTTTAGCTTGGAACTCAGAAGTAACATCAGTTGTTGGTTCAGCAGAAAAGGAAGAACCAGCTTAAGCTATGTCCCTGAATAACTGGCGAGGGTTCGAATCCCATTGTACACTTTTTAACTTCACTTTTGTTTTTTTCACAAAACAAAACCTGGAGGCACTTTTTTGTTTCTCTTTTATTTTGAAAACAGACCACCCAAATTAAAAGACTTATTTACTTTCTGAAAATATCACTTTTGCCCAAATGATGGGAACTCATAAGGTTCAAATACTGCAGGCGGAGTCTTGAAGAAGCAGAATGTGACATTTAAAAGTTTCCAATATTCAACCATCTTTAGCTCTTAAACATTTGTGGTAATATTTATGTGGTGTTACTCCAAATCCTATTTAGTATCTATCTTCAATTAAAATATAAAAGTGAATGTAACTTATCAGCATTCGACGTACTAATAGCTAATAAATGAGCAGTCCAAAGTATCTAGACTATATACAACTTATTTCAATCAACAGCATACAGCACTTACACTCAAGCAAAATCACCCTTTAAGCTAAATTCTAATAAAAACTGTGTTACAGTAACACCAAGACAAGATCATCCTAAAATCATATTACAATGAACCTTCAATAGCACATTCCATCAACATCCAGTTACGGACAAAACATGCCATTCAGTTGCTAAAATGCCTGGTCAGGAATCAACAACTCATTTCCTTGAAAATAACAATTGTCGAGGTCACATCGTTCATATGATTGGAAAAGGAAAAAAATATAGAGGAGCAGTGGACGACACAGCTAAATCAAGTCAACTGGTAATGTCAAACAAGGAACACTACAAAACTGCAAGACTCTTCATGTTTTAAATCACATTACAGCTGTTCCAGAAAAGAAAAAACAGTGATAATACAGCACATATTGGATACCTATTCAACAGGATAAGCTAGACTTTTGTCTCTTTTCCCTTGTTCACCCCAACCCCCATTTAACCAAAGAAGACTGATAAGAAAGTAAATCAGGGTGGAGGATCAAAGACAAGATCAAAATACTTCTGATAAAGTACGTAAAACACTTTAAAATGTACCTTAGCTTAGAGTGATACATTGCTGAAGCCTTTCCATAAGAATATTGGTCAGCACTAGCCACCTCATAGTATTGCAAGTGTTTTGCTGCAAAAATAGAAGAGGATATTACGAATCATCACACAACTGACAAGAATTGATACTCTATGTCCGTTCCTCCTAATGGCACTATTCTTTGCCCCGTCTGCATCCACTGGTTCGGACAGTACTAATATCATAATCAAGGATATTATTATCCATATCTGTACTAACAAAGCCCCAATACCCAAAAATAACTACCGCGAAATCTCCTCAATATCTCAACACAAATTTGCCCTTACATTCCACAAGGAACTTAAAAGCCCCTTGTGTTAAATTTGTAAACTCCATTTCTCTGTACACTACTCTCTATTCTCCTTTTTCTTAATATTTGCTGGAGAAAGTGCTTAAAATCAACATATTGCTTTAAAATTTAGCAATCTATGCTTATAGTGGATGAGTAAAAAGTAATTTCGAAAATAGCGAGTAAATCAAGCGTACCACTGATTCCAGTTGCGGAGAAAGAAATTGTCTTACTTGTGGAAATTCTTAAACTGGTCAAGTTATTTATTTTCTACGGTCTGACCTCGACTGTTTATTAAAATGAACATCATCTAGAATGGAGGTCTATGATGAATAAGCAGTAATATGGTGATTTTATTTCCCCAACCTTCCCCCTGTTACCATCCACAACAAACGACAGCGTAAATTAGAGCATGGAAAGCATGAGAATCTCCTTTTAAATACTTATTCATGTCATGTCAAATATCAGACTGTCTCATAAATGAATAACATAAATAAATCAACTGAGACATCAACATTAAACCACCTTTCCAAGCCTCAAAATATTGCTCATTAATAGAAGACCCAGCCACGTCTCTTACAACTTCTTCTAGTCGGCTAAGTGGTGCAGTCTTCAACTCTTGAATTATCCTGTAAATAGGTTTTCCGTTCTCCAAATAAATATGATTGTTTGGGTGTCTAGTCTTGCCCCCAGCATGCACTTCAAATTCGTAAGCACTGAGAACCTGCTGAGACATCAATCTGTTCAGTATGTTCATTAACATGCACACAGATAGCTTTTACTTTAGACAGGAAACTTACTTTGGAGAAATTGCAGAATGAACAACCACACAAGTATCCATAATCCTTTATGATTCCAGGAAGCTCCATCTGACAATAATTTATAGAAGTGCTTCAGGCTTACGTAAAGAACACTAAATTACGAGTATAAACAGAGTAACCCACAAATTACCTTCCCAGAACTTGAAATGTACTTCACCCTTGCTCCTTCCAAAATACCTGTCGATAGAAGCTTCTTGACATTTGTCGGGTAAGCATCAGAAATGACCTTCTTAGACATTTTTAATTCCATGTTTGGAGGACATAAAAAAGGATCTGCATGTCGATAAAATGCTCCATTTGTGCTTGAAATACGTTGAGTCATATCATCAGATGCCAAAGGATACCATGCATGTGCTTCATCAAATCCATCATCAACCCGATCAGCCACGGGCAGAGCAGCTGAAGCATATGCATTACTATAATCCTCCTTTCTTTTGCTAAACTTAAATGTAATCTTCCTGACACCAGTTGTGCTGAATTCCTTTGGAATTTCAAGTACCACAGAGGACTTCACAACTGCCTCGGATACATCAATTTGATTACGCTCTTCTTCACCGACACTCTCATCTGCGCTTGAATTCCCTGATGAAAAAGATGTAATCTCTCCAGAACAACCTTGATTATTACTCAATAAATCCATCCCTTGACTACTGATAGTATGGAAACTTGACGTGTTCTCTCTTGGAGACAAATTTGGATTTGAAACTTCAGAAAGCATCTCATCATTCGATGCTTCCTTCACATCAATCCTTACATAGGGCTGGACATCACAATTATTCAACTTTTTTGCCTGCTTTTCACCTAACTCTGATTCCTCCGTGTTTAAAGTGTCAGGCGCACGAAACGTGGCACAACCTTCTAATTCTACATCATTTTCAGTTTCAGGTGCACGATTTGTGGCACAACCTTCTACTCCTATACCATCTACAGTTTCGGGTGCACGATTCGTGGCACAACATTCTACTCCTACACCATCTACAGTTTCGGGTGCACAATTCGTGGCACAACAATCTAATCCTACACCATCTAAAGTTTTAAAATTCTGCTTCTCCACACATGACTCCTCCTGTTCAGTACTAGCATCTACAAACCATTGTCTGTCACACTTTGAATCAACATCTACGGGTGTCTCAATTTCCATCATTTCATCACTCATTACCGCGAAATTTATAAGTAATTGGAGAAAACAAATTAACTACAACAGCAATCCAATCCAACACTTGCAAGAACTTGCCACAACTCCAAGAACAGCACTGAATTGGAAACTTCGCAAGAAATAAAGGTACTTAACCGCCAAAAATGAAAACTAAAAGGTCCTTATAAGCAAAACCTTGAAATTTCTAACCAATTCAAGAAAACCTCCTTTCAATTTGAATTATTAGACGAATTTAACCTAATTCCGCAGCTCAAAACTCAAAATTCAAAATCTGAATAACCAAATAAACTACTCTGAGAGATCTGCGGATAAACACAAAACAATTTCAAAAACTACAGTTATTTAAATATAGATCTGCAAACTCAACGCATAATTTGATTTTAAGAAAACGAGGAAACATTTATGACTAGGGTTTTTGCAACATCAAGGATTCAAATCAGGAAGACAAAAAGGCAACTAACCAACTGAAAAAGAAAAATCAATTTCGCGGTATGAAAAAGAGGAGAGAGAAAAAGGAAGTATAAGATGAGATTTGGAAGACACGAGAAAGGGGAATAGATAGGGTCATGGGGAAGTTATTGTGGTCCTATTTTTATATCTTTGGGTAGGGTCCATTTCCAGGTGTCCTATGTTATTTTACCACGTGGCAGCTTGATGAGTCGGATCTTTCGATTTGGATATCAAATAATTTAAAATCGAGAAAATCATCATTCTTTTTTAAGAGGAAAAATGAAAAAAAAATGACGTAGAGGTTTCTGCTTGGAAGTTGGTAATTGGCTAATCTGGGTAAGTAGAAAGAGTCGAATATCTTAGCTAAATAAATAGCTTAATTTATGGGGACGAAAGTTAATTTGAATCTTAAAGCAAGTTCGGTAAGTTTATGCAACTTCACTTCTAACATGTTTGCTCAAGCTTCTTCAAATTTAGAAGTATTTTTTTCAGAAGAAAAGTATGATTTTTTTTAAAATTAAAGTGTTTGGTCAAGCTTTTAGAAGGAAAATAAATACTTTTGAAAAAAACAAAAACAGTTTTGGAGAAGCAGAAAAAAATAGCT
Organism: Nicotiana obtusifolia; assembly: GCA_002018475.1. Lineage (NCBI taxonomy): Eukaryota > Viridiplantae > Streptophyta > Magnoliopsida > Solanales > Solanaceae > Nicotiana > Nicotiana obtusifolia. The sequence goes on along the minus strand of MCJB01048329.1, from coordinate 92,770 downwards.
TCTCGTCAAAAGCACTTTTTTATTCAAAAAATTAAAAAATCGGACCGGACCAAATTAAATTGATATTTCGTTATCGATTCTTCGATTCTTTAGTACCAATCCGGTATAAATACTTCAAAAGTTCAATACTTAGATACAATTCTCGATATTGAACTTTTAATACTTTGGTAAACCGGTTTCAGTAAGTGCAGCCCAAGTTCCCATTTCCCAACCCAAGTCTAACTTCCAACCCCTAAAGCCGGTAAGCCCAATTCAATTACCCAAGTCCAATCCTCTGCTTTAGACTTACAATCAGATATGTATACCAAGATTACAAAATCCAACTTGGTGGAATGTGTTGATATCTTCATATATTTGATTCTGGAACTAAATTATATTTGAAAAGTTCATATTTTCTTGCTGTTTTAGATTCTTTTGTTCCTCTGTTGCTCTACTGCGGATTCTCAATTAGAACATAAATTGGTAGGTTTGATTTTCAAGGCTGGAGCTTTTTCAGGCTAGAAGGAACGATTAGTGATTACCATAAATCTGGATTAAGTACAGTACTAATACTAGGCATTTGAAGATAAATTGAGTGCAATAGATGAAACGTTATTCCTTCGAGTTTGTTGTTGACAAATCAATATGGTTATCTCATGGATTTGGATTATATGGACGGACTATTGTGAGAACTCCACTGGCAAATAGAAAAAAACTAATAGCAATGGAACCGTACCGAACTACTTTAGTACGGTATTTGGTATGTATAATTCATATACCAAAGATCGAAGCACCAAACATAAGCTTTTAAATATTGTACCAAAATACCAAACGCCCACCCCTAATAGCTGCTTAGAAGTACTTTACAAATTAATTAGTCAAGCACAAATTACTTCTCACAAAAAGTAATGATTGATTTTAAAAGCTTGGCCAAACAGTCTATTTATAAGCACTAGGGTTAAATTGGGTCAAAATGTTATGGCCTTACTCCATTTTCTAATAAAAAGTCTGAAAGTTTCTCATAAATTGGGGGAAAAGGTTACTTGTAATTTTATCTCCAACAAGTGCTCAACAGTAGCTCCCTAGCGTTACAAACAATGTTGTCGAGAAAAATTAGATTGTTCTATCATCGACAATTTTTGCTCAAGCTCAATCACCTTTTTTAAACACATAGATTAATGGCAAGCGCTATTTGATTAATTCGTCATCGCTATTTATAAATACTTTATTCTTTATCCAATAAATAAGTAGAAAACATTTTTGTGATGCCCTTTTATTGACTTATTCAGTGCACATAGATATTGATGTCTTAACATGATCCATTACATTGATCTCTCGATAATTTTGGATCTTTTGTAGAATCATTTGTTGTTGGGATTTTATCCTCATTTGTTAAATTTCCTGCCTTTTAATGATCCTAAAATTCTAAGCTGAAATTGAGGTATACGGAAGCAAGTAGTTGGTAAAAAAATACTACTTACTTGGTCAAGGAAGAGCAAGAGAGGGGACAAGAAAAATAAGAGACTGGTTTTCTTATTAGTGTGGAAGTACTTAACTATCCCATGATACTCTGGGCATTGGAGAAGAGACTAGAGAAAAGCAAAATCATGGCTTCCTTTTTCTATAAGTATAGAAGGACAAAAATCACTTTACAATTGATAGTCGAAATGTGCACGAGATAGTTAGTACAAGGGATACACACATTGCCTCCTTTTGACGCCCACTACTCACTAGCAAACATACACTTTGAAATTAAATTTGAGATTTCTTCTTGGAGTCTCCATCTTTAACTTTGTAATTGTTAGATAATATTTCAGTGCATCAAGTTGTTGAATTAACATAAATTTAGATCCAAAGCGATTTCTTGAGCTGTAAATGTGGGCTTTCACTAATTTCTTAAAATTAACTATCTGCAATTAAAGTTTCTCTTAACTACTTATGTAACATGTCAAGAAATACTAATTCTCGTCGAAAGTATTTATTCCTTGATAGAAATTAGGGCTCCGCCAAACATATAGAGATCCAGGTTCTCTATCAATTCCCACAGTAAACAATCAATAAGTAAAGAATACGCGATATTTACGTGAAAAACTCCCTGCTCAAGCGATTAAAAACCATGACCTACCCCAGTAAGATTTCAACTTCACTAAACTGAGTAAACTTCATATTACAACATATTGCAATCTAGGAATTAAACTATTAATCCCTCAACCCTTACAATAACTATATTGTAAGCTCTTTACAATAACTATATTACAAAGCAACACTCTTGACTAACTCTAATCAAACAACCAAATTAATAATTGTTGAGTAATATCCTACGGAATACTTCGAGAAAGCCGTGTAGGAATATAAGTAAAGAACAAAAGATAAAGACTTAACAAACTTAAGGGCTCAAGACCTTTTCAGTGTTGAGATCTAGTGTTTGGTTTGTAGCATCTTTGTTCTTGAGTGTACCTGGAGGAAACAGTGGCTGCTGACACTTGAGATAGGTTTTTCAAATTGTCAAGTGTTAGGTCAAACATTGTATAATGTTGTTTATATATGAGAGAGAATGTGTGAAGGGATAGGAACATTACACCTTTTGGTTTGGCCTCTAGCAACAGCGGCTGTGCCGCTACACTGCTACAGTGAGACAACCTTTACAACTGTGGAGTTGACTGTACGACAGCTGGGGAACTGATCCTATATGTTCCCATATCTGGTTTCTCGAGAACGTTTGGCCAGACAATGAAGCATATCACAAAAAACTGATTGTATCAGGTTCCTATCTGATTTCTCAATAAAGTTTGAGGGATCATCAAAATCATAATAGCATAACTTATCATTCCTCAAATATAAGGATTAATCTATGTTCTCACCAAACAGACTGTTGACAAAACACACGCTCGCACGTAGTATCTATTTGTGAATAATGATATCAAATTGTAATGCAGTAGGAAAACAAAAGGCAAAGATGATAAACATAGTAATATATTTTTTATGGTCTATGTGTTAGTTAGAATTGGTCAAATGATTTAAACATCATGAAGTGAACCATTCTAACCGAATTAAGGTTTAGGTATATGCGTACAGAGAAAAAAGGTATACTTGTACTTCTTGTAGTGAGAAATCATAAACAATGAAGTTAGGCACTTTCAACTTGCAAGGGTTGGTATATATATATATATATATATTCTCACTGGGTATTTGGTATTCTCTTTGGGATTGGATTAATCTGGACTCACACCGAGAAATTTCATTTAAGAAGGTGAAACGCTTTTTACCAAATGCAACTTTATTTCTAGAGCTTGAATCAGATACCTCTAATTAAGGATAGATAAATTTTACCACCTCACTACAACTTTTGATAGTTTCTCTTTCTTTTGTAACAACCATAATGGTTTGCCGTTTCACAGGTTAGGAGACAATTCAACTCTATACTTCATTTTATATTTTTGAGATGCAGCAGAAACTATAAAAGGCAAAGAAGATTTGGATTGCAACGAACTATACCTTAAGGAGTCGTTTTATATGATGTATAAGATAAATAATCATTGTATATAATTTGCTAAAAATTTATCAAATGTGATTTAGATTTTGAATCACGTATAAATTATCTTTGTATAAAGCTATAAACCAATTTTGTTCTATACTGAATTTATTATTATTGTTGCTTAAAGTATTATTGAATTTATAGATCCAACATATATGTAGGTGAGGTAAGCAAATAAAAGTTTGGAAAGAAGACATATGACATTGAGCACTATGGTTCAACGAACCTAATGAAAACAAAGTTTTATGATATTACTTAGGGTTTGTTTGGCACTAAGATAAGTTATACATGGGTTATAAATATAAGGATTAGTAATATATGAATTAATTTTTTGTTGGGTGTTTGGTTCATTCCACTAAAATTGAACATACAAGATATCATTTAAAATATTTGTTTATATTGGATCTATAAATTCAATAATACTTCAAGAGTATTATATTCAGGCCTTCAGTTCTACTTTTTATTATAACAATTCTAAACATAAACACACTTGGTTTCTAAAAGTGTGTCAAAAGAATTTTTCCAAATCTATCCCTAATTGGTTTTTAAACTGGTGGACTTATCATGGACCAACAGTTGCAATATTGCCTACCCAGCTCAAGCAGTTATATGACAAATGGGTAGAAGTATCTCCTGATCTGGATTTATTATACAAAAGAGATCATGTATTGTCCTGAAAGAATTGGGCAAATATATTTCTTCTTGGAATTCTCTATTCCCTGGATACATAAGTGGATCCCAGAGTTCGGGTATACAGACGAACATATACCGTGTATTTACAGAACTTATTACAATAATTTCTGGGAGAAGATGCTAAAAGAAAACCCAGAAACCAAGCAACTATGGGGACAAGAAACTATCGACAATATTGTCCAAAGCGTTAAAAAATATTCTTCTCAGCCAAAGAATGTGAAAATTGAAGACAGTCCTTTAAAGCATATCGTCAGGAAGATTATTTATCAACCTGGAGATAAAGATGCGCAAATTGAAGCTTATTTGCAAGAAGTTCGACAAAATATAATCGAACAGATATCACAAAAATCAGATGCGTCTATGAAAAGTAATACAAGTCAATCCTTATATGAAGATTCTCAACCATATGAGGAAAGTAATCCTGATAAAATGTTAGAAGAAGTTGAAAAATTAATTCAGCAAGAAAAAGAAGACCAAGCTGACGAAGATTTTGTCAGAAAGATGATAATAATACAAGGGAAAAATCCGACAAAATAAAGTTGGTAGGGCCCATGAAAGAGATATCTACGTGGGATAACAGACAAGTAGGACCAGACCCAGTGGGGCCTCAACGGAGATAGCTGTCACTGTTCACAGATGTGTGAACAGTAGAAACGATCACTATTCACTGATGCGTGAATAGTGAAATACTGTATAAATTTTTTTTATTTATAAATAGAGGCTTAGCCTCTCTGTGTAAGATAGAGAAGAAAAAATTTTCCTTCTTATATTTTCTTTCTAAGTTCTGAATTCTCTCCACCTTCTTTCTAAAGTTTGTAATTAATTGTACATTAACAAAGAAGAAGAGCACATTAGTCCGACTTGGAATAAGTCTTGGCGTGTTCCAGGTACTTTTAATTTCTGTTTTATTTACTTTATACTATTCCGATGGCCGTGCTTATAGCCGGCTAGATATCTGTCTATGTTGAGTACTATATTGTTTAAATACTCATAAACACAAACTAGACTCTATTAAAATCAAGAGACTCTAAAAATGAATGGTTAACTTATAGTCATGTAATCTTTAGCTTGGTTCTGAGAAAGTGATACAGTCATGCATAGATACTATAGATCTTGGACTTGCCTTAGTGGCTACGTACAGTTGCCGGGTTGAAAAGCCCGTTTCTGATTATTCTAAGGGCTGTTGTAATCCCGGGGAGCCCCGAAAAAGGTATCATGTATACATAGTCTCAAGATCTCGTAGTATTTATTGCATAGACAGGCCCCTTGCTCAGGTAAAAGAGTTTACCATACAGCTAATTATTTACATCATTATAAGGCTAAAAATTCATTTCATAGAATCTCTTAACTTTGATTCTCGGTTGACGCCAATCGGTTTCAACTTGAGGATACTCTCTTGATTTGGGTCTATCGCCGTCGAGCGGACTACCGCCGGCACAGACAAGATCCTGGTCAATTATGGTATCAGAGCCTGGGAATTGTTTTATGGTATTTGACAGATATAGTATCTCAACATAGATATTCTTAAAGAACATGGATATCGGAGAAACTAGTATTAAAAATACTAGACTTGAAGAGGTAGATATACCTCTGAATCTTGATTTATTGAATAAATGGACAATTCCCCAAGTCCCTATTAATAAAATATATGATTATGGATTCTTTGATAGATTATCTTCCAAACAGTTAATAAAAACAACTGAACAATCTCTTGCCTTAAATTCTTCAGAGCAAACTGTGCGTTTATTAAATGAACATGATATTATGCTTTATAAAAATAAATATAGTTTTATGCATATTGGCATGGTGCAAATTGCTTTTAAGCCTTTAACCCTTAAAGGGTTACCAGAATCTTTTATGGCAGCATTAAGAGATGCAAGAAATCTGAACTTCAGAGCATCTCTGATGGGTTCTATTGAATCTACAGTGGCTTATGGTCTCGTATATTTCAATACTCAACCCAATTTGCAATTATCTTTATCTGACATCAATATTTTAGATGCCTTAACTTTAAATGTTAAGACTCATGGTTATAATTATGCTCCTGGATCTGAACTTATATGTTTATCTTATAGAATTTATTATAAGTTCTTATCTACTCTGACTCCTCGATGTAAATTGACAGAAACGTCAAATGAGACCATGATATTTGAAACTAATTTTGCTAGATCTAAAGTCACCACTAGGAGACTTATTGGGT